>JAMLFY010000005.1:30183028-30296466 GCA_030441495.1 Dalbergia oliveri | reverse complement strand
ATGTCTTGAAAACATAGTAATATCATAAATTCATAAAAATATGTTTGACGACTTTAATAAGCTTGCAAAATCATGTATTTCTAATGAATTTCTTCTTCAAAACATATAAAACATATTTAATGGCATGCAACAATCCAATCATGGTCCCATGGCTTTCTAACACATTTTTCATGCTATATTTAAAACACAAATCTTTGCTAGCTTGCCATAACTTGCAAATTCATATTCTATACATATTCTCATATCTAATTTCATGTTTAAAGGTCATAATGCACAAACATACTCATAATGATAATAAAATAAGATGAGTTTGAACCTACTCACCATTTAGGGTTCGAAGATGCATGCACTACCAACTTGACCTTGAGAGCTTGGAATGATACCAACAACTGCGATAAGGCAACATATACCCATGATTAATCTATATTATGTTTTTAGACAACTCTAAAACAACTTTATGAATATTAGGGGGAGCACCCCCACTTGAGTAACACCTAACCCAAGAACATGAAATGGAGAAGAAATGGAGATGACAAAAATAAACAAAATCCCTTACCTTTGAGCTTGGAGGATGAAGATTGATGTTGGATTGAGAAGAAGAAAAGAGGAAAGGTGTTGGGGATGTGTTTTTGGTTTCTAAAATGGGTGAGCTCAAATGGGGTTTATAAATAAGGTTTGGGGTCCATTTATAAAACCCGTTCATTTTTTAACTATGCGACATCGAGAGTCCTCACTAATACTGAACCAGAATTATTAAAGCCGGATTGTACTTTACACCTTAGAAATATAATTGGCTCATCTACTCGCTAATGAGCCCTGCGCTCGCATAATTTTGAGAGTTTTGCGCCACAAGGTTTCTATGTACTTGGAGTTTCTGGCATACCCTGAAGGATGTTAAGCCTGGCCAAGGACATGTGGACTGAGGCATCACATTCTTCTTTCCTGAACGACGAATAAACGAAGAGAGAAACGTAACTAAGACAGTAGAGAACAAAAGCTTTTGAGAATAGAGTGGGTTAGAGAGAGAATGAAAACTTTTAGAAGAAAGGAAGCCTTCTATTTTTCCTCTCCTCATTTTATCCTTTCGTATTCATACTCCTATTCGTTCTTGGAATGAGGTGTAAGTATATGGTGGCTCTGGGTTGTATGCAAAATATTATTCCTCTTGATAGATACAAAGTGGATTAGATAAAGAAAAAAAATCAACTCAATTATTTTTTAGCCTATTTTTTCTAATGGGTTCAAATGAATCAATATTGTGAGCATACATGCCATTCCTCTAAAATTTACAACGGCAATTTTTAAAATTTTAATCAGTGTCATAAGATTACTAGTTAGAAAAACTCTTTTTGAATAACCTTTAAAGTGATTTCCATAAACTTTTGTGTAGTAGAAATTAATCTTTACGAAAAAATTGATATTGCAGCCCTAATCTTTTAAGATATTAGACAATTATATTCAGTCCTTCTATTCAATTCTCTGTTAAAAAATACTATATGATTATTTAAATAGTCATTTGACAATGCTATCTTCTATTTTCTCAACATCTTAATCACTCTTAAAATGACACTACTTTTTTTTTTAAAATCATTTTTTGCAATGCGGAAACAGCCAAAAGCCCAAACACACAAAATAACACATTGGTAATAATATTATATTGTAAAATTTTTGCAAGAAACTTGAGTGTTAAAGAACAATAAATAGAAAAAGAAGTATGAAATAGATGGTTTGGCCCCAAAAGAGAGATAGTTTGAAGATTCTGGATTCTTTATGTTTATAAAAGACAAAATTTGAGGTTTATGGCTTATGGGATTATGGTTTTAAATTCTGCTTCATATGTTACACTTCCCATGGTGTAATGGAAGAAATGAATTTGATTAAGAAAATGACAATTATAATACAATTTAGTTTTATGAGGGAAACAATTTAAGCTAACAAAAAAATGGCATTGTTTTATCAATGAGAGATTAGGATGAAGTGTAGAGATAACTATGTCAGATCAACTATTTAATGAACCATATTATAATGTTTAGTTAAGATACTTGACAAATGAATTAAATTGTTTGACATTTTAAAAGGTTAATACTCTGAGTATTTTTTTTTCCCTTAAGAATTAGTTTGTTCAAAGTGAAATGGTAGAAACCACTTAGGAGTTTATTATTTTTCTAGATAATACATAAATTAATTCTTTAGAAATATATTGAGAGACAAATTAAATTTTTAGAATTTGAAAGTTCCAAATTTACCATCATATTCCAGGAAAAAGGGAACAAATTGATCTCCCCATATAATTCTTACACAAATTTTTTAATTGTATGGACTCATATGGAAGCAATTTAATTTATCACTTTTTTTTTAAATATAATGGACCAATGGGACTTTCAAA
Organism: Dalbergia oliveri; assembly: GCA_030441495.1. Classification (NCBI taxonomy): domain Eukaryota; kingdom Viridiplantae; phylum Streptophyta; class Magnoliopsida; order Fabales; family Fabaceae; genus Dalbergia; species Dalbergia oliveri. Next base: position 30,294,080 of record JAMLFY010000005.1, on the reverse strand, counting down.
TTCTAATGAGCTAATTTATCCTTAAATATGTTTCTAAAAATGACTAATTTAGGTATTTAATATTCTTTTTGCATCGTTTAGTTTTTTCTTTTTTTTTTTCCTTTTTTATAAGTGTATTTGAGTTTTTATTTTTGAGATAAATAGGATCTGAATTTTTTTTCATTTTTATTATGAACATTATCAAATCATGTTAAAATACATAAAATAAACACTTTGAATAAAAGAATCCTCTTATAATTTGTTGAACCTAACTTGAACGTTGTGTCAATCTCTTTTTTAATATGATGTGGTCATATTCAAAATAAATATGAGCAGCTCTATTTTACAAGTTGAATAAATAGCGTCACTAATAGAATCTAATGTTATTAATTATTTTTTTGCATGATGCATTATGAGTATAGAAATTATTATGTATTTTCAAACTTAGTTTAATAGTTAGTGTATCCAGGGAGGAGCCATGAGGTGATGGGGGTTACTGTGGACCATGACCTATACATTGGGGTTTAAACAAATTCTAACTCAGCCCAATTTCAAGTGGTTTGAATTGTTTTTATCCTTTTTTTTTTTTTTTTGCAAAATTTAAACCCAACTGATTCGATTAAATTTGAGTTGGTTCTAATCGGGTTATTGGATTTATCTTTGTTTTTATCAATTTTTGTGAAAAAAAAATTAAAATACTATAAATTGCAAAATATAAAATTTATATAAGTAAATTTTCATATGCTAATATGTTATTTTAATGTCCAGAGGCTAGAACCTTAGAACATAGTACCTAAATAGATCAATTCTATAATCAGCATTCAAATTTATGATTCATTGATATCACATTATCACAACATAATACGCAAACAACACAATTCTAACATCAAATAATTTTAAAATTCAAAACATTAAACAACACAATTCATATTAGATGTCCATAAAGTCTCAAATATAAATTATAAATTGAAGACATTCGAAAAAGAGAGATAAATAAGCTTGTAATCTTCATATCCAATTCATAATTTTAGCATCTCACCTACTTCATATTATTTAAAACTATATATATATTATTTTGGTGTATTGGTTCGAATCTAGTCTCAAGTATGAGAGCTAATCTAGTAAACAAATTAATATATAATTGGTTCTAATTGAATATAAACCAATTATTGGTGACCCAATTTTACTATATTACTGAATTAGAATTTTGATTTGAATTCCACGCTGGCCTTAACCTCTACCTCCTACCGCTTCAATCTGACACTGCATGACAGTACAACACATGCAGCACCTCTGATTTATGTTTGGGTCACACGTGTACACCTTAACACACGTGGGGCCCCTTTGAAATTGGCCCAAGTACTCATCATTCATGACTCAAGAGATAGACACCAGCCCATTACTCCATTAGGCCTTTCGGTTTCTGCTTAAGAAAAGGGAACAACATGTGCTTTGACCAAAATAAAACATGTGCTATACTTTTTATTTTTCTGTTTCCTGTTCGTGATATAAATTGACTTTATTATTATAAATTTCTTAAGTGTTAATATAATTAAATTTAGGGAAAATTATATTGATCTTCTAGATCTAATGAAATTCAACTTGGCTTATCTTCTATTTGACTAATTAACAATATATTCTCTGAATTTATTGTTTATCCCATGATAGAAAAAATAATACAATAATTTTACAAATTCAATAGTTTAGAATTTCACAAACCTATGAACAGTCCAAAATTTTATGGATAGAATAGAGACGGTCTATTTCATTCAACCTCATAAGAGGTTAGTAAATAATATGTCTTTGAATTTAATTTAAGGATGTATTTCATTAGGGGATTTTTTGACACCCCTGTAAAATTCAAGAAAACTTGATAACTTTTAGTTATTTATGATTAATAATGAGTTATGTATTCCACTAACTCAAATTTGTGAAATGTATCAAATCAAAGATAAAATCACAACTATTGATTACAAGAATATTAGTATCTATAGATACTAAAAGAAAAACCGTTTGATTAATTAAAGAAATAAAAACTAGTTGATCAAATGAAGAGTACTTAGACTTGTTCGAGCCAAGTCAGGCTCAACAAGAGGCGGCAATTCTTTATCGTTTTATTGCCAACCGAATGAATTGTTACAATCAGTTTAGTGCCTTTTATGTACACATTCCATGTAACTAACTAGTAAGTGGTAACTACTCTAACTACCCACAATTGTATTTGCAAAAATGCCCTTAACCCTACTAGTGTCTCAACAATCATAATCGACTAGCTTTGCTGGTGCTCTTCTAACGCGATATCCACGGCCCTCCATCTCTTGTGGCGTATCATGTACAGAGTTAAAACTCAAGTTAACTAAGCCTATAAGTAAAGTTTACTTGCAAGGTGAAAAACTGTGGTATACCAGATAAAGTGCAATGTACCACACACCAGGCGTTTGGTCACATTTGGTATACTACAGGCAAAACCTACTTGCAATTTTATAAGATCTGCTTTTAAAGTTGTTGCTTCGAAGAACACGTTATCTAATCACTGTTCTAACTTGAAATTACCTGAGTTATTTCATAGACATATATAAAACACACTATGAATCTATATAACTGATATTAACGAAATTGACTAGAGTATTCAACTTGATAACCTGTCCCAAAGTTATTGGATAAGGCTTGGGTTTTGACATTAAACTACCAACTTCGGATCATTCTTCGTTGGTTGGATCCAACCCAATCTCAAGCAATTTTTCTAAAGTTATATTATCTTTTAAATAATTTATGATAAAATATAAGATTTTATATTTCAATTAATACAAATATAATTTGAAATTATTTTTATATTGATATAGTTTGTTTTAAAATATTTATTACAAAATATCTTTCAAATTTTGTTTAATTTCTTACTTTTAAAGGTTTGTTAGAATTGGAGGGACAAAAAAAAGTTATGATTAGGGGACTCTGGGTGTTATTTGACCATTGTATGCAGAATACTTAGGCCAGGAACTTAGAGAAATTTTCATTATTTTAAGAAGACAAAATATTTACTTTGCTCATTTATTGATTAACAAATCAGTTATTATATTAAAAATATAGTAAGGAAGTAACAATAATAACTCATAAAACTTATATCAATTAATAAATAGATTGAGAAATTATACCTTTTGCTCTCGATGCACATAAATATTTCTCCTAGAACTTCATATACCGTAAAGACCACAAGAGCGAAGTGGACACAAGGTGTGGATTCAATTTCCTAGTTCAAATTTGGATTTGCTTGACAGTGATAAAAGAAAGAAAGAAATAATCATCCTTAAATCATTTAGATTCACATACAATAGAAGTTACAAATTTAAGGTTCTTTCTACGACACACCAAGTGAAGTATGGTGTAATACATGCTATGCATTTAGTCACATTACATAATGTGGATAAATGTTGAAAAGTGTAACTAAACACTTTTAAATGTATTTAGCCACATTTTATAAACGTGGATAAATTAGTTAGTAATACACCATATTTTATTTGATGTACCACAATCTTGGCCAAGATTTAAAGGTGATTAACCCTTCACTTTTTTTTTATAAAAATAAATATTATAAGAGTTAAAAATATTTAATTATATATAATAATACATAATTGATAATAATAAACTTTAAATCCTCAATCAATTTTCTTGGATTGTCATTTTATTTTGAGATTTGTATATTTAATAAAATTCATAAATTATAAACTATAAATATATTTGTTCAAGGAACTCATACGCATAAACAGCATTTAATAACACAATTTAAAAGCTAACGATACGTCATAATTAATTAAATTACTTTAAAACAAGTTACTAATAACAGAAACCTGACTTGCATACGTCATTCTTTCTACGTCAGATCAGTAAGATGATAAATCCTGAACAAATGGTTTACGGGCACTACCTACACTTAACTTTATTCTCCAATAGTTTAATGAAAGGTTTCAATCGAGTTTAGTGTTTTGTGTTGGTACATGGAGCTGATTTAGAATTGAGTCAATTGGCAGTAGTGTGAGCAGTTCAACTTTCAAGTTCATAACTGAAATTATTGTATAGATTTTTATTATATAATGCAGTGTATTAAATTAAAATAATAAATTTGTGAATCCAAAATCTTATTAATTACTATAATTAATATTATACTTTAATTTAATTCAAGTTCAAAAATTGGTTTAAGATTAGAGAGCTATCAAAGTTATTATAAGAGATACTAATTCCATGATATATTATATTATTACAATCTCTTTATCATATTAAAAGTGAGAGAGATATCAGGATTCAGCATATATAATTATATATAACTTCAAAAATTAGTTCAACAATAACAGTTGTCCTACGTCTAATCGATAAACTTAATATATTTATTTAATAATAATTAATGATATTGTAATAATTTATTTTATATTACGCTTAAAACTAAGATACTAAGTTTATACAAAAGTCTCTCATTTTTCCTTCTCTTTTCCATTTCTTTATGCTCAAGATGCTGCTCTTTTGGGGTATTCTTTGCGAGTGTATGAGAATGGTTAGAATCCAACACAAATCAAATACCTTAATATATTTATTATTTTTGGAAAGACCGTGAAAACAATATAATATATATAGTTTAATCTTCCACTAACAATACTATATTTTATTTTAAAATTATGTTAGTTGACAACTACCTCTACTTTTTCTCACTTTTGATCCCAACGAACTAGTGGAACCATTAAATGTTACTAGAGATGGATGGAGATAGTACACAACTAGTCTGTTACTTTCCTAATAAACATAATTACTTTCAATGGATGATGGCAGTTATACGTGTCTCATTATTATTGTGGATCTGCATATTATTAGGACTCACACCACACTATGCAGCTATCATTATCCAAAAAAGGAAGTTTTTCTTTGAGTATAAATAGTAAATACTTCTCCTCTCTTGTTACTTCAGCGGGGTGGAGTAGTGTTCTCTTTTTTTTTTTTCCTTTTTTTTTGTTAGTGAAGTAGTCGTGTTTGGTTTAATTCTATGTACTTCGCTTACAGGTTATTCAGATTATTTCTTTTTTGAAAAATGAAAAAATGTTAGAATGTTTCTAGCAAATTACATAACTTTGTTGTTTGATATACGATTATTTGTCTACCGCCAAATTAACCTTTACAAATATCTTCTCTTGATCAGAACAAATGATATATTATTATTATTATTATTTTGCGCGAATTGGAACAAAGGATTGAAAAAGCATGAAGAATACAAAAATATAAAAAAAAAATTAATTTCATATCAAATGGACGGTTTTTAATAGAAAAAAAATGCTTATAACTATTAAGTTTTCTTGTCGGTTTAGAAATAATAAGATCATTTAATAATAATAATAGTAAGAATAATAATAATAATAGCCGTGAGGATACCCAAAATACTATTGTCCTCAAATATTATTCTTTAATTTATTCAAAAGCAATTTGCATGATCATGTTGTTACTGGACTTAGGGGGCATTGATATGATTCTGGAGGCCAGAATCATTTTTTCACCAAAAAAAAGATTATGTTATATGTATTTAGATAATTTATTAAAATTAATTAGAATATAAAAAAATTAGTTTTCAGTTTTTTATAAAAGCTAAAAGATTAACTTTTAAAAAAAATCTGTTTTCAATTTTTTTCAATTATATATAACATTTAAGTTCTATAATCACTTTTTTTAAAATCTGAAATAAACACACATTTACAATCACAGCCTATGCTTATTTTGTAACAGTCATGATAGAGTTAGTTGTTAATTAGTTGACTCTGTTATGGGCAGTTATTGATGAAATCTATGATAACAGAGTTAGATAGAATTGAGAGGAAATGGAAATGAGAAAATTTCACTAATGAGATAAAAGGGTGAGGTGATACAAGTGTAGTGCATCCTTTTATAGACTCAGAAGTATATAATAAGTTATTAATTAATATTTAACAAACTAAACGTTCTAATTTCCATTATCTCCTCTAACAGTTATTTTACAGCTTAGTTAGGGAGGGAATGTTCTATATTGTATTGTATATATGACCTCTATGATGGACCTGATCAATTCTATTCTTCTCCCTCAAATTTTTGAGCAATTCCTCTCTTCCTTTCATGCACTTCTTCTCTGCTTATTGTCAGTTTTTGCATACCATTTTCAAGTTATAATTCTTTCTTACTCAATCTTTTTAATATCTTAATGAGATAAGATTTAGATTAGAATAGAGTTGAAGATTTAGAGAACGTAGAATAAAGCTGAATGGAAAAATTCATAACTTAAGTATGGGTGACTGAGACTAGTATATAGTAATATGAGTCATCCAATCACATATTGTTATATTAACAATAAGTTTAACTCTCACCTCACAACTTTAAAAAGCTCAACACATGAAAAAATTTGATTAAATAACAGTGTATTAAAATTAAATAAAAAGTACTAACTTGCTTTCTGAAAACTAAATAATCAACAGAGAAGCAACACACCAAGTATTAATGACCAACACACCGATAGTTCTACCTCAAAAAAATTATTAAAGAACAACACCAATCTGTTTGTGAGATTTGATCCCACGGGGGTGAGGCTCAGGTTTATCACTGAAGCTACACCTTACGATTAATTATATTTTTCATGTGATCCCATCTCTAATTATGGAGAGTAATTTATTTTATATGATTAATATAAACTAAAAAATATATATAAAAATATACTCCTAAAAAGCACACTTGATAAATTAATGATGAAAATCCAATATAGGAAAAACATTTTTTTTAGCACGTATAGGAAACATATTTAGAACATTGATCATAAAGTTTTGGAAGCCGAACTACTTTTATTTTGTTTTTGGTCAGCGGAAGCCGAATTACTTATTCAAAGAGCTATCTCAGACGTTGGCCCATGGTCACTCAGCCAACTTTGACCCAATTGGCCTAAAGCCAAGTAAACTTGCATTTTAACATGTTGACCAAAAACAAGTTGGCCACTCAGTTGTTTTGGTTTTACTGCTGACAGATATGATCACACAAAATACCATTCTTGACATATACAACGACTGGGGATAATCATGTGGTTATCTAAACCTATATACAACAGTATGGCTATAACATATGATTCCATACCTTAGTGTAAAAAAAAATGATATAACGGGAAAAAAAAAGGAAAATTGTAATGATGACTTGCTTTCCTAGACATTTTATAAACAGGTAGATATGAAGTATATAATCAAAATGAGCACAGAAACAAAAATGATAAGTTTGTTCAGGAACTTTGAAGCCAGTCTTGGATTGCCGGAAGCGCGCGGTTCGGAACAAGATTGCGGTGTGCAAGATTAGAATTCGTCATGGGCGAAGCATCATGGCCACTGTCGAGCCACCCTCTTATGGCCTCAGCTTTGTAGGTGAAACCATCTGCAGCTACATGTGGATCTCACATGACTTCCTGCAAAGCAGGAACACAATTTCTGAGATAACTGCTGCTAATTCAAGGCTCTATCATTTCATAGATTTGATAAATACTATGCTGGTGGAAATAATAATACAACAACGAAGTCTTATTTCAAAGAGTGAGGTTAGCTACACTAATCAAATGACGCCATGTATCAATGGTGATAAGATAATAAAGGTATAAAATTAAATAAATAATTGGGGTGAATTTCATTTGCTTAGAGAGAAGTGTCCATTGGTCTGGAGAAAGATCCTCAAGGTCATGAGAACATAACATATTGAAAAGAACTATAGATAGAGCCAATTACCTGGAAGATTGGACAAATGAAATATGAAGGGATTTGTTGGTAAAGCCCTTCAGAGCTCAGTCCAAAGGAGCTTGTGCCTCCAGAAGAAGCCCTCATTGGGTCCAATATCCTCCATACATCTGAATAAAGGTCCGGCCGGCTCTTTCTACTCATCTCGCAACACCTCATGGCCAAGCGAGCCAGCTGTTCAGCCTGCACAAATGGCCAGTCTCCGGCCAAAGGATCCAATAGGGATTTCAGCTTTCCGGTCTCTCAATGCGTATGACACTTCCTTTGTTATTCCCAAGGCTGGTCTCCCTGTCAACAATCTACAATATGATTCCAAAGGAATAAACATCTGATTTAGGAGTAATTTCCCCTGAAGTAAGGAACTCAGGATCCATGTAGACAAAAGTGCCCTTTGGGTCAGTTCTCCACAACTGTGTAGTGCTATTACTTGAACCCTCCTATGAGATAATATGCGACATATTCCGAAGTCACTGAGCTTGCTAGCAAGGTTTGCATCGAGGAGAATATTGGAGGGCTTCAAGTCACCATGCACTACGCTGTGCGGCTTACTGAGAATGGAGAAAGATGAGAGCTGAGCACAGTTCTGCGGCAATGCGAATCCGAGTTTGCCATGATAATGGAGGTGTGTTATCCTTGCAGGCGAGACGGTCTTCAAGGCTTCCATTTGGTAAATACTCGTAGACAAGTGTAAAGGATTCTGGGCAGGCTCCTACAAGTGTGATAAGATTTGGGATGCCTTAGCTTGCTCAATACATCAACCTGGTTAAAAATCAAAAGTGGGTCAAAATAAATATCCATTTCACCACGCAAATCTAGATCATCTTTCTCTTCTTTCAGAGTTTATTAATGATAAAGTTGATAATAAATCGTGCCAAGGAGTGACAAACAAACAATTTTAGAAATATAAAAGGCAGAGGAGTATGGATTTTAGAAGAAAAATTAATGCAAATGAGAACTGCCACCCTTGTTGTCACAGTTTTCTCTTTCATTGATATTTATTGTTTATCTTCATTCTCTCATACATGAAAGACTGTGAGGTGCAAGTCAGAAGCAAGATTAGGTAACGCCAGATCCATTTCATTTTTGGGCATGTTACAACTTGCCTATCATGTGGGATCTTTCAATTTATAAATGCTACAGGTCGAATATATCATTGTTGATTGAAAAAAATGATGATGACTCACCTCCTGTTGAAACTCCAAGGGTCCTTGCATGCTGTTGGAGTTCAACAATTTTATGGCCACCTCAGTGTGACGCAAGATACCTTTAAATATACTTCCATATCCACCCTCTCCAATCTTTAGGGATGGATCAAACTTATTTGTTGCTTGTTCAATCTCTAGAAAAGAGAATTCTGAGAACAACTGAGGCACATGTGTGCTTGAGCCCTCTCCTTGTTTCTTCCTCAACTCCTCAGCCTCTCTCAATGCAATATCACGCTGCGTCTGGGACTCATCTCGTTCATTCTTGTAGTTTTGCAACAGATCCACCGCAGATATAATCTTCTGCTCAACTCCTTTATTGTAAGTTCAGATGATGCAATTTGACTCTCTAGTGATGACTTCTGATCTAGGGCAAGTCGGAGTTCTTCCATAACCTTGTCTCTCTGGCTCTTCATATTTTCAACCTCTTCCTCTTCTCTTTTTGTAGTTCTTCCTCAGCCATTTTCCTCAGGTTCAACTCCTCTATATATAAGTTTTCAGAGGCTTTAGCCTGTCAATGGGGCAGTCCAAACATTAAAAAGGATTAGAGGGTGTATCAACTACCAAGTTGCAAACTCAGCACATTACTTGACAATACACCGAAAACTATGTGATAGGATACTGGCCCTTAGTAATGGGCTTTAGTAGGTAGGAGTTAGTAGTATTAGTATAAATAAAAAGGAGAGTGTTAAAGAAATGTCTAGGAATTGAGTGATTTTGAGTTTTAGGAAAGCTGAGAGGTCTCTTGAATATCCTCTCAATCTTGTAATATCTTTTAGGAATAATACTTAAAAAAAAACTGAAGAAATTGTATAGAGAGGATATTCAAGAGACCTCTCAATTCTCTTAACACTATCAGTCAATTCCTAGATGCCTTTCCTTTTTATTTATACAAATCCTACTCCTAACTACTAAAGCCCATACTAAGGGCCAGTATCCTATCACTATTGACATTTAGCATTGGTAAAGGTTGGTTCATACATCCTCCACTTTCATGTATTACTGTGATAAATGCTTTATCACTTAGAAGAATATAGAAGCTAGAAAACAGGATATAAACCATGAACAAAAAGAAGCAAATAATAAGAAGTGTTGGGATTTAAGTCATTGAAACATGATAATGTGTGTGTGTGTTTTTTTTTTTTTTGGGGGGGGGGGGATACATACATACACAGAGAGAGAGAGGTAACAAGTTCACAAAACACATTATTTGTTCTATAGTTCTTCTCACATTCTTCTCCTATGTTCACAAGCAGCAATAAAAAACAGAACAGTTACCCTGCGCACAGCTTCAAAGGCCTCCTTTTCAGCTTTCCCACGCCTAATTGCTTTGATATGCATTTCGTGTAGCATTCTCAGCCTCGGCCATAGCCAGTTCAAGTTGATCAATCAATGTATCATTCATTCCTCCATCCTGCTAGTGTTCAATGACATTATTCAAAACATCAGAACATCAGCATAAAGCTTGAGTATTCATATTCTATTCAATGTAAATTTAAAAGTAAAAACGCCACTCATCCATTGCGAAAAGTTAAAAAGTAAAAATATGCACAAGCTCCATAGCAGACACAAACATTACTGAACAAGAAGAATATTTTTGTACCAGTACACTAGGAGGAGAAGAATGGCCAAGATCCACTTTGATCCCATGACTCAAAGTCAACTCTACTACATTCTCACTGCTCTCAATTATCAAATTTGGGGTACCACCATCGGAACATACTGACAAAGCTGAAGGACTCATCCTTGACATCCTATCTGACTCATCAGAACTCAGATCTGTACCTATCCTGTTTACTGGAGTTGAAAAGCCTTCAGTGTTATCTGGAGAAGAAACAGCCAACATGCCCCCTACATGTCCATCACTGACAGACCTTACTCTGCGAAATAACTCTCGACTTTGATTTGTTTGGTTTGCTCGATGGTTTTGCCCCAGAGCAATCGATTGAGATCTCAAGGGTGGTAAACGTTCAGCTTCAGCGTTTGGCACTTGCTGCACCAAAGGAGATGCAACTACATTATCTTCATCTGAACTGCGATCCCTGTGTTGATTATAGTACTTAAATCAGTACCCAAAGATAAAAAAAATTGATAAAGAAACTATCATCAGAAAGAATTTTTGCCGCACAACACCATGCGAATCATTTGTCAAAGCCCAAAAAAAAAAAAAAAACTATTTGAAAGTATTAAATATTGAGATCAGTATTCATAAGGCAAGTACAACTGTACAAACTCTCCTTCTTAATTGCATTTCTCTTGACACTATCTTCCATTTACATCAGAACACATCAATATTTTAGACTGCCTCATACCTTGTGTGTATAAGGTGCCCTTTGCAGATAAACTGTAAATGACAAAAAGCAGGAGCATGTTCACGTACATACATGGCTTTCTTAGATCTAAGGTCCATCATTCTCCTGCAATATTATGAAAGTGAACTTATTCACTAAAACAGATAGAGATTGGAAAATTCTCAAGCAACAAGAAGTTGAGTTAAACGTGGATATGGATTAGGTATGGACTGTGATTCCATTAGGAGGGCGTGTTATCTGGCTTCTTACCTAGAATGGTACCGATCAGATGCTGCTCCCATAACAACCCGCCGGATGCCATATTGGGAGACAAGTTCTACAATTCCTTTTCAATGTTGTCCCTTCAATATACACTTTCTCTGCTCTCACCTGTATCAGAAAGTGATTAATGGGAAATTGAATGAAATTTGAAATTAATATACCCATAGAATTGCAATATAAATTACCCCCATCCGTTGACAGATAAGAAGATAGTCATCCAGAGTCTTATTCATGCTTTGCCTTTCATTTTCCCGGTACGCTTGAACTTCCTGCTCTTTGAGTGAACTTGCAGGGAATTTAGCACCCACTATAACAAGAAAATTGGAGTTATAGACCATTCTCAGAAAATGAAAATTTTGATTTAATGACAAATAAAATTGGAGTTATAGACCATCGATCAATTCAACAAACGCAGTCCAACAGCATCATAAAGTAGTCAAGTAAATCTCCAAACATTAAACTTCAAATGAAACCCTACATAAGAAATTTATAACTAAATTTCTAAAATTGGCCTGATTATCTTATAGGCCATATGTTGATCTAGTTTAAATCAACTGGTAACATGTAGCAAGCATTGACTTCAAGTTGAGTCAGTTTAGCTGGTGCAAAATTTCAAGCAATTAAGGTATCAAACAACAAATCCATGTAGAGAGAACACATATGATGCAAACTTACACAAGGGTATCATGGTTGCAGGGACATGAACATGAAGGATGCAAATCCTCCTTCCACCAGAGTTCTGAATTGCCCATACCAGATTCATTTTGCTCTCTTTCACATCCTTTGACACAGCAACATAGATTGGTTCATCAACCACACCCTGATTAGGCTCCTCCACAACTTCTCCCCTACTTGCCATTACCCTATTGTTAAACCTCACAGAACCGATTCGTTGTGTAGTTGCAGGCACAGGACTCACCACAGCCATGCGATGAGATGCAGGAGAATTGAATCATCCAAAGCAAAAAACAAAAACTTTCTCTCTCCTTAAGCCCAAAAAAACTTTCTGAAACAACTATTGGTAATTCTCTCTATCTAACACACCCCATTACTAGCAACCCAGAAACTTAATCATCAAAATCTCTCAAACCCACAATTTAATCATCAAAATCACTCAAACCCACAATTTAACCATCAAAACCTCTCAAACCCACAAATCAATCATCAAAATCTCTCAAACCCACAAAGCAATCAACAAAATATCTCAAACCCTCAAATCAATCATCAAAATCACTCAAACCCATCAAGGATTCTTTCCCTGGAACTCAGAAAAACAAAATCACCCCCTTCTCTCCAGAAACTCAACCTCCCTTGAAGAAGCCACTGCTAGAAAGGAATTCCCGAAAATAAGCAAACATCAAAATATTAAAACTTTCTCCACAATTGACACCAACCAAACAGGACCCTTTTAAGAAAGAGAACTTTCCTAAGTAGGAAAAGAGAAAAAACACGAGCTTGACCTTAACCCACTCACTGTCTCTATCTCTAACTCACTTCAAAGTTCCACACACAAAGTGGACATCTCTACTTGCATCAAAACGTTCACATAAACATGGGAAACACATGAGAGTGATTAATTAAAAGGAAAAAAAAAAGAAAGAGAAGAGTTTGAATTGGAGGTTGGAGCGTTCGGAGTGGTTGTGATGATAAAGTGAAAAACTCTCTTGGAAGAGGTTGAATGTATGTATCTGAATGAGGATGAAGGGCTATGAAAAGAGCAACGTTGTCTTCAGCTCAAATCATTTCGTTGCGTACAAACAGAAGGCACTCCAAAAACTATAAATAAAAGAATTTGGACAAACCGTGCCAAGATATGATTTGCCCGAAATATCGTTGCAATATTGAAGATTAAGGATGTTGATATTTAAGGGGTTTTTTTATATTCATTTAAAACTAAGAAATGATATAATTTTTCTTAAAAAAAAAATTGTGTTTTAAGAATAGTATGTTTAATTTTAAATTTTAAAAAACAATTATTTATGTAGTTATATTTTTATTTTTTTTATATATGTTACAATTAGAGCTCGTTTTCAATGTCATTATTTTGATTACAAAAATTAAATAAAAAGAATCAGTAGAAAAAGTAAAAAATGATCTTTTGTATAATATAAAATAAATGTTTGACAATAAATAAAAATATTTTGATATTATATTCAAAGATTAACTCACATTACATCCAAATGTAGAATAATTTCTACTTTTTAAAAAGATCTTATTTAAATTGATTAGTTAAAAAAAGATTTTTTTCTAGAAGATCATCCAAACTAACCCTTAAAGTAATACATTTTCATACCAAGAAAATATTGGTTCAAATAGAAGGAATATAAATAATTTAAACATGTGATTTCGAATTCAATCATGATGTTTATGTATATGAAAAAAAATATAAAAGAAATTGTGCTTTTCTTGAAAACATTGTCAAACAAATAATTTGTAGTATAAGTATTGAGTAATATATCTTGTTTAAAAAAAAAATTACTAACGCGTCAAAAAAAATACCAAGACTTTTTTATTGGAAATCCATGAGATATGTAACTAAAATTAGAATATCTATACCCTCCTTGCAAGTTTTAAAAAGCACCAAATTAGGTATTTAACATAATTAAAATTTATTTAAATTATTTGATTTAATTCATTTTAAATTGATTTGATTTTATAATAAAATCTCATATTTCAAACTTATGATAAAAAAAGATATGCATTGATACTTATCTAATTGCACACATAAATACCTTAAAATTAAAATAAATAAATAGAAGTCTTAAATTTTTTTTATCAATGAAAAATTTAGGTTGAGATGAAGGTATGTGTCAATTCAAGATTATGATATACCTCCTGCGTTAAGTGTTTATAAATATTTACAAATAGCTTATCATTATAAAAATTTTGAAAATCAAACCCAAATCATAATAATACATAAGTGAAAAGTTGATTAGATAGTCAATATCTATTGACATATTCTTATCTTAATTGAAACATGTAAAATGGGCAAATGCTTAAGAAAGTTATTGATTCAAATACGTATATTTTTGTCTCTGAAATATGTTTACAAATATTATTGTAAGATTAATTTTTTTAATATACTATTGCAATTATTGGTCGATATATGCAAACATTTCTGTGATGGTTCATTGCATTCCATCTCCAAATTTGGACGTATTTCTTCCTTTTCCATTACTCGTGGCTTTCTTCTCTCTTTGAGACAATCAACGTTTTAACCTTAAAAACGAAGGTTCAAGGAAAGAGAATGGGTCCCAGTGTCGGGTATGACTTGCATGAGGGACGGCGTCTGATCAGTCTCTCGTGGTCTCAACTACAGCCACTACTATCGCCAACCGTATAATATAATGCTGAAAAATGGGACTCGTAACTTGCTGGCTCTATGGAGATAACAATGTTGACATTTTTCCAAAGAAGAAAATGCAATGCCCATTCTGTCTTTTAGAACAAAAATAAGGTTTTTTTTTTTAACGAGTGATTAAAAGAAGCTCGTTAAGGAATAAAAGTAATAAAATTTATATTGAACAATGAATATTATTGTATAGAAATAGGATTTAATTTAAATATACTAACAATGTAAAATATTTTTTATATTATCATTCAATTAAATCCTTTCATGCATATGATTTTTGAAATAGTGAGATGATAGTCAATAGTAGTTTATTGATGTGTCAAAATATAATTGAATGACTTAATAAAAAAAATTTATACCCAACATATTAAAATTAAACTCATAAAAATAACATAACTGTATTTATTGTACACATTCTCTTAGAATAAAAGTAATTACTTATTCCATACAAACAAAATTACTTACTTTTATGTTTGATGTGAAAATAATGTACTTATTATTTACTATTTTTATATTATTGAATAGTGAGTTTTTTATATTTTCAAAGCAGTGAACAGATAATTTAAAATGCTTACTATTGTTTATTTTAAAAAAAAACCTTAAAAATAATAATGATCTATTATTTTGATTTACAATTGCAGACGAGCTTCTTGGAAGAATGTGTCGAGGCGCATAGTAGTCTAAGATACACATAAAAATACTTATTAAATATTAAAAAAAACTTAAAACATACCTTGAGAAATAATTTGATAAAGAAAAATATAAGCAAAACAAATGAGCTGAGGTCAAACTTTATATTTTCAAATGAGTCAAGACCAAGCTTCGAATTGAGTTCATTAAATAAATAAATAAATCCAAGCTTCTTTTTTTTTTTTTTTTGGTCAGTAAATCAATCCAAGCTTGAACAGCATCTTTCTACCCCCAACACAAGCCCAAGTTTCAAATGTTTGCTTTAACTCGACCTGTTTATACTTTTCTACTTACATATATAAACACGGAGATAATGAACGATTTTTCTTTTTATTATTATTGAATTTTTTTTATGTATCTTAGTATTTTTTTTTACACCTTGTTGCTTGAAAGAAAAGACAAAATAGGTAATAGAGTATGATTATTTTGTTACTTTTTATTTTTAAATGACACAAACTATTAATATAGAATTGACTGAGGTGGTGCGGGCTTGAGCCCCTTAATTAGAAGTCTCAAATTCAAAATCTAGAAATGACAAAAATTCTCACTATATAACTTGCTATTCTCTTAAAGAGCAGGCCCTCAGTTGGATCAATGGATTAGTCGGATTTTTAGTGATAGAGTCGGAATACTAGCGGTTCCATGAGAAAAATAAAAACACAAAATATTTAGGAAATAGCATTATTATTATTATTATTATTATTATTATTATTATTATTACTATTACTACTATTATTACAGTACGTGTGTGGGTAATCATGGAGTATATTATAGAATAGTACCAAATATTTGATGAGATGATAAGTAAGTCGTGTTTTTAAATATAGGACTAAAATTTAAAATTTGACTAAACTAATTATTAAAAGTTCCCTTAATTGTAATAATATTAAAAAAATTAATTTTACAATAATATTCATAAAGTCATCATGGTAAACAATGAAAGAAAAAGATACTTACTAAAAGGTAATTTTAGTTAATAATCAATCACAATCACAATTATATACCTATAAAAATAATTTTATAATATAATATTTGTAAAAAGAATTTATTAAGTACAAGTGACAATATAAAAGAGTTACATTATCATATAATCAAATTTCTTATTTTATATGACTTTTCAAATAGTGACTAAGGATGAAAGTAGTCATATTTATATATATGACATTATATAATTACATGATTAGATAAATGTATAAATTTTTTTATACTTTTAATATATTCCAATTAAATCCATTTATTATAAAGCCATGAAAAAGGTATTCCTTGGGTTAATATAAGAAACAATGTCATGTAATATTTTATTGTGCCAACTAACTTTCCTCCATAATAATTAAAAAAAAAAAACATTACACAGCTGGTTAAAATGACTTCTTAATTAGTTAATACTATAATCAGTAGACAGTATTAGTCATAATATAATATTTGTAAGTACGTGGTATGGTATAGTTTTCGTTTGTGGCAAATAACAATAACGCCAATCAATAAATTTAATAAAAAAACATCGATCAATAAATAAATAGATGAAGTAGTCTATTAAATAGTTAGGGTTAAGATAAGAGTGGAGAGGTTCTAGCTAGTACAGGAAAAAAATGGTGGAATATTTCAACAAATTGTTGAATTTCTGGCAAGCCAGTTAGTCATGAAAGGATGACAACATAAATTTAAATATAGAAAAGTGAATGTGTTGAAAGAAGAGTAATCTTAAATGTCCTATCTCTAAAATTATGAGAGTAATGTTTTTCATAATTTTCATATAAAAAAGATTTTTAATTAAAAATAAATATTTAATTACAATAATTAAAAATAGAGTAATATTATTTGTATTTATTATTTATAGGACATTATATTAATATACTTTTATCTATCATTAGATGATATGTGAATCTCAAATTAAATAAATTTTATATTTTATTTAATAATAAATAAAAATATACACATACCAAGTCTTAGAAATAAAAAAAAGAACCGGCACATACAAGGTATTGGAGGAAAAGGAGGAATATGCGAGAGCAGAGCGCAGATCCTCTTTGCAGAAACCTTCGCGTCAGCTGCTCCACATCAATTCAATACTTCATCATCACTCGGAAGCTCTTACACGCCATTCCCACGTGGCACGAATGAAACTCTGTCTGCAATAATGGGGAACGCACAAAAATGCCGTTACTGTCACATCTCCCTTGCACTAAATTTCGGCAAAAATAATAAAAATTTTGTTTTATATACACGATGAGCGTACGCACACATTCACTCATGTATATTGATAAAAATTAAAAGTGATTGATTTATATATTTTGATGATGTGAAATAATTTTATATTATCAATTAATAAAATTTAATTAAATTCCAAATCATAATAAATAATAATTTTAATTTCTATATATTAATAAGATAAGATTTTTTATATAATTATTTAATCAAATATTGTGACAACATATACATATTATTGTGATTTTTGCTGGATGTACAGTATGTCATAACCTTGTATAGAATGGGCAATATTTTCTCCTTGAATATTTATTTAAAACTGAAGGGTTAGCAATCCTTAAATTAATAACTCTAATAATATTTAATTTTTATCAAATGTCATTAATTATCCCCTTTAAAAATTTAGGTTGATAGATAGAGACATATAAATAATTTTTTATACTCTAACATGGTCCTTCACTCAAATATTTATTTTGGTTCTAAGCATGAATAATTTTATCAGAAGAAGGTTTAAGTCTAGAATATTTAATAATGAAGAATTTGATATTATGTCATGAGACAATTCTCCTAAAAGTTTAGGCTAATGAATTGAGCAACGGGAATGATCTTTATACTTTTAACATCAAATTATGTAAAGGTGATTAACCTTTTAATATCTCATTTTACAGCTACATTTTTTTCGTTTTTAAAAGATTCAAATCCTTAATCTATAATAATTGCAAGTCTGTAATAAAATTGTTACGGTTCCGTAGACCTTTTACATATATGTTTTTTAAATTTTGATACCTTGTCGGAAGAAAAAGAAAAGGATAAATCCTGATAAAATCACAGTAAAAAAATGGTCATGAGATGAATCAATTGGAAATTTAAAAGATATATAATAACAAGTCTGATATTTGTGGATCTTTGTTGAGCTAAGCCATTACATAAATTGATCTTTAATATCAAATCGTGGTAATCCATGTCGAATTAGATATATCTGAAATAGTAATCAAGCATAATTTTCAGCCAAAACTAGCTTAATTAAATAATCATGGCTTTATTTCTCTCTCAAACCCCAACACAAATAAATAAATAAATAAATAAAATTTATTCTCCCAAACACTCAAAAGCACAATCACAAGGTCAAGGTAAGATGGAAAGGTTTTTTCCCTCCTTAACCAAATATAAAATATTCGATTTCGCTTTGGAAATTGAACAACTTTAAAATCTGAATATCTACTCCTTAAATAAACCTACTGTATATTAATGGATTAGTCATTAAATCCAACTATAGATATCCTGCAAAACCAAAAAAACAAAAAGCACTTAACAGCACAAACAAACAGAAACATTCAAAACCTTTGGGTCTTCCAATTTCCATGACTCTTTATTTGTGCATGTTGGGGTGCCGTCATGTAAAGATAATTTATATAAGTGATCGATGAGGCTCTTGATTGATTACCGAAAATAATTAAGAAAGTCTAAGTTGTGATGCGATGCCTTTTTATAATAAATCCATTAGGTCATCAAATGATAACGCAATTGCTTCCCTAATTGGCAACATCCAAAACGAGAGAACGCTTAACTAGAAAATTGATGTAGATTAATTAGTTAAGGAATAACACTATGTTTCTCCTTAATTAGCTAGTGATCTCAAATTCCAATCCTATATATAAAGTAATCGATATGTTGGGAGAGTTATGCTCTCTATAACATCCCAAATACTTGAACAAGTATGCCCAATACAATGATACCTTTGAAAATAATAATAATAATAATAATACTATGTCCTACGAGTATGTATCTCAACAATTCATTGGTTGAGTGGGTCAAATGTACTTGCTTGGTTTCTTGAACCACAAGCGCACTTTTTGTTATAGCAAATTTTTTTAATCGAATGATTTTATACAAAACATTTATTTGTATAGAGTTATTACTTTTTGGTCAATCAGATTAAACATCATCAATTATAATTGACATAATTATTTTTAAACTATGTACTTATACTATTATTTTGCTTAGGGTAATTAAATCAACCTTTTAGATTTATGATTCCGACATCGTTCTTATTTAAAAACTAGAATATGACCCCGTGTTCTGCTTGGAAAACAAAGTAACTATATTTTTATATTTGTATTATAAATATTTTCTATTATAAATTATTTATTTTTATGAATAATTATTTTTTATGAAATTTAAGAAAATTGTAAATCATGATGGAAAGTCATAAACCAATATTAATTTTGTATTATCAATATATATAAATTAAACTCATATTTTAATTCATAATTATTTTATTTTAATAATATACAAAAATCCAATTATGAAAGCTTGAGTTGTTATACATGATGCATAAGCTTACAAGTTCTTAGAATGTGTTGTATGTACCAAACAATAAATAAGAACATAATTTATTCTTATCGGTTGGTCTAATACAACATCCCAAATACGCCATTGGAAAAATGGGTGTGGTGTTATAGTGTATGTTTTGTAAACTAATAAGATGGAGTGTCATTTATTGAAAACTCAAAAGGATTAAATGTATTTTACTAAAAAAAAAAACTCACCAACAATTTACATAATAAATAAAAAATAGTTGAAAGATAATATAACAATAACCCATCCATATTTTTGAAAGAAAATTCAAGAAAAAATAGTATGAAAAGATAGTTTCCATTGACATCATGGTATGTGAAATAAAAACATATATAAAAATAATAACTTTTTATAACTATTTACATATAAATTTTTAAAATATATAGAATTAAAATATAAGTTTATAATAATTATGCTTAATATTTTTTATTTTATTATATACTAGTATATTATGTAAATGTTTTTGACTACTTAATGTTATTTATCATAAATTACTTATTATTTTAAATCATTAAACTTTATTTTTATTTCAATTACCATTCGATCTAGTAACCCATTCTAAACATACCTTCGTAAAATGGGGTGTACTGTACGTTTTGTAAATGGACTTTATTAGCTGAAGAAGTACCCCGTGCTAAGGGATGCACTAACGGTCCAAATGGCTTGTATGGTAAGTGATTACACTACACTACACATTCTAAGACGCGGTTTCTACCATTCACGTTCACCTGGCTTGTAAGACCTTATCTGGGAATCAGAAGGCACAAATATTTGATTTTCGGGTAAAAGATAATGAAGTTCGTAAGTTGTCACACGCTATGTTTTGGCATATCTCCAACGAAAATTTATGATATCGAAATAAACCTCATTTTCGAAACTGTCTGTCATACTGCTAAATGGAAAGACATGCATTCAAAACCAACCAAAAAGATCAAAACAAAAGGACAAACAAAAATGAAAAATTTGTCTTCAATGCCAATTGGAAGTTATCAATCTTCAGATTTTTTTGTAATGATATGGAAAAATGTCGGCATTATTTGAATACACAACCTATTCATAAGAGTTGGGTACGTATATAGACCGCTATTGCGGATAGCTATTTAATCCACAATCCGTATGAATTAGAAACAAATAATTTAATAATTTCTTAACCAATTACTTTGTAGCCTTTGTGACATTGCATCTTAACTCAAGCTAAACAAACTAAGCTCATGGGTTAGGAGACCAATCCGTTAACCTAATTATTTTTATTTTTTAATAAATAAAAGGTTTATGTCTCTTAGAAAACAAAACATATATATATAAATTAATATGACTTCATCTCACAACTTTACTTGTATTTTAGTGGTAATTGCTCTTTGTTTTAACTTTGAGGTTAAAGTTTCAACTTTTATCCAGCCTACTTACTTGTGAGTTTATTATATGGGGAACAAAAAAGAAGAAAACGACCGTGTCACTTGTCACGGACCAACCCGTGATTCCGTGAACCAGTGGACCTATATAGTGCAGATATATATGAGCCTTAAAACGAAAACCCGGTTTGATCTATTTACATATGGTTCGCCTCTAAAAAAGTCTCAAAATTATCACAATTTTTTGGTTTATTAAAAAGAAAAAAATTAACTTAATTTTCGTATGTCAGAACACCCAAACCGTCCCATGAGTATTATATTACCAAACTCACCTAAGTCTTTCAGTATCGCTAGTACATATAGTTTTCCATTGCAATTAGAAAATATTGAATGAGTTTGATAGTAATTTTAAATGAATTTTCTCATAATGTTAATATTTTAATATTTGCAGTAACTATTTTAGAGAAAAAAACTTTACTTATATTAAGTTTTATCTTTAATTCGAAGTTATGCAAACAATTATTAAGATTGAAAAAAATGTTATAATAAAGTAGGGTAATTAAGAAAGAAATTTTCAAATAATTAGGGAGAAACGTATGTCATTTGATTAAGGGATCGATCATTAGTCATCACATTAATTGGCGTCATTCATCAGATTAATAACCAAAAAGTCCAAGAAGTTAACATCAAGTGTATAATCCAGAGAACAAAATTGAAGCTTTTACTAATGGGTTTTTCTAAATTTTCATAGGGTAGGGTCCCAAAAAATACTACTGTATAATAAACTCGCTTTTATTAAAATCTTTAAAGGCATTGGTGAAAACAACCTTTATCTAATTAGAAGCACATTGATGTCAGATGCTTTCTCGCGTCTTCATTAATGACTCTAAACAAGGAGTAAGAGCTTTGCAAAGGTATATGTACAAAAGCATTAACTAACCGTGTGTGAAGACTGAAGATTGAAGACTGGAAAAAAGAGCTCTGAAAATGAAGTCCAGTGGGACAGAGGAATCTTTACATTTAAAACGATTAGATTTCACAAATCAAGAGCTCTAGATTTTGCTCAGCATTTCGGTTTCAAATTTCCTCCAAGCGATCAATCTTAACCACGAAACACTAAAATGTAAGATTACAAAGTAATAAAAATAAAGAAATAAAACGATCGAGATGTTTGAGAAAAAGAAAATTGATATGTGAACCGTAATCCATCATACTTTAATTCTCATTAATTACTTATTATTTTGTATCTTTCTCATCTAATTTATCAACACACTATATCAATGTGTTATGCTCAAATTCTATTTCTCAGAAGAAAAATTATTCCTCCAAAGTTGGGGTAGAAGTTCTCTTGAAATTATTAGAAGTTCTCTCCTTGGCTTAATAAATCTATTATTTATGTGGATCCTCAAATGCTTCCCCTCTCCCTCTACATAGATATGTGAAATATGTAAACCTTAGAACCTTATTTGAAATACTTGACTTAATAAATATAAAAAACAACTGTAAATGCAAATTCTCGCAAAAATTAACTATTTGTGATTATCTTAGAATGATTAGAGGCTCCAATGGCTCTAAACTTTATATAAGAAAACACAACTTAAATAAATAATTACAAAATCATTAACATTTGAAAACCCCAGCAAACATCTTTTTTTCTTTCAACACGAAATGCGTATGCTGGCGACATATGAAACCAAATTGAAGGATTAGTTACTAAACTTGACTTGGGATTAAACTTGAAATGGGAGTTGATAAACTGAATCATTAATTTAATTATTAGATTCTCGGTCCAATCGGGACCGAAAAAAAAAATCAAACCAAAACATAACGTTGTTCACTTTTTTTTCTAGTTTTCTGTTTACTTTTTTCAGTTCGAAAACTAGTTGCTTTTTATAATTTGTACTTAATTAGTTCAACTTGTTCAGTAAGTTTAGCTTTTCTAACCAGTTTTTACCATACTAGCTCTGTCCCGAAATAATTGATACTTTGAAATTTTGGATAAATTAATGTATTAAAAAGTTAATATATTTAATTACAATTATCAATTATTTCTGGACGAAGCTAGGATAATTAGCTAGAGGTTCAATAAGTTTTGCCGACAGTGTTCAGCATATTCCATACCGGTACGCTAAGTCAATGAACTTCTAGTCACCAGTCTAACCAATTAATTCTAGTCCTGATAATTTTTTTGTCGTATTCTAGACCTGATTGTACAACTATGATGATGGAAAGTCTTTGAATTTGTATATATATGCCACGATCTTGATTCTTAATGCATGAATCTCTTGTTAGGTCCATTCTTTAATTTTTCATACGTGTTCGTACATGCATATAGGCCAGGGTTCACTGGCGTACGGTTTGCAAATGCAAAAACTTCACCCTGTAGATAAAAAGAGGTGAGAATCAGTGCAGTAAAAACGTGCTCCGTAGAATGATCGGTGGTTGGAAATTGCACGTAGCTTTCGTAAGAATACAGTAATGTCCTTTTAACATTCAAAAAATGTGTTCTACTTGATACACATTTTATTGATGACTCACTTCTACTTATTAACCTTTTTCCATTCTTAAATTTAATGGATGTCCAAATGCAAATGGAGATTTTAGGGTTAATAATAATAATAAAACTTTTGCATATAAATTGCTATGTAATGTGTTCCGGAAAGCTGAAATCTCCGTTGATAATTTTAGTTAAATACCACAATTCTATTAACCCCCGTAATTCCATATTTTGGTAAATTTTTAACTGGAAAACCACATATAAAATAAAGAACCTATTTTTGGAGATTGATGTCACTATATTCTGTATTCGTTAGTTTACTTGTATCAAATAATACCGCCACGATTGCATATTAGCATCAGTAGGGGGAAGCGTCACACTAAAGTCTATTATTCTTGACTCAGCCTATCGTATTAGAGTCAACCTTAAGATAATTTGCAACTGAGATAGATTTTTTTTTTATTGAATATTAAGATAGATTAAACTATATGAGCTACCGTCATATTATATTCATTATGGAAAATGGTAGAGAATCAGAAAGTTTGCTGGAATTTTATTTTCAGAATAACTTGACATGACTTGTTAGTAGTCTTTGAATGAATAAATAGGCTATAGTATTTTATTTCATTCCATAACATTAATTATTAATTTTTTTTATTATATTATTTTTTATCAACGGTAATATATTTATCTATACAATATAATAAAGGGAATTGTTTGGGTTTGGTGTCCAAGTTTTTTTCCATTGTTAATAGGGTTAAAAATGTAAGTTAAGAAAAATTTTCCCACTTTTTACCATTGTGGACAGTTTTTGCCTTTAATCGATTTCCTTTTATCACTGTCTTTCAATTGTCTTAATTACACACTACTAAAAATATTGTCTTAATAACATGCTTGGGCATTCGAGAAATGAAGAAGTGTTGCACTCACTTTCGATTGGCAACTTTGGCATGGGAAGGACCACTGCCCACAATGCTTATTTTGTATGTGATTTGAATATTAGTTCATTCCATGTACATATTGTTATCGTTTAATGGTGGCATTCATTAAGTATCCAGCCCATCCTTGCCCCTTTACCAACGGCATATCCAGGAAATGCATATCTTGATTTTCATTAAGTATCTCAACTTGCAAAGTCACCAATCAGCCCACCCTTGCCCCCCAACGGCATATCCAGGAAATGCATATCTTGATTGTTTGGGCTTGGTGTCCAAGTTTTTTCTATTGTTACCCCTATAAATATTGAACAAATAATTATTAATAGGGTTAAAAATGTAAGTTGAGAAAATTTTTCCCACTTTTTACCATTGTGGACAGTTTTTGCATTCTAATTCGATTTCCTTTTATCACGCCTTTCAATTGTCTTAATTACACACTGCCAAAAAAATTGTCTTAATAACATGCTTGATCATCAAGAAATGAAGAAGTGTTGCACTAACTTTCGATCGGCAACTTTGGCATGGGAAGGACCACTGCCCACAATGCTTACTTTGTATGTGATTTGAATATTAGTTCATTCCATGTACATATTGTTATCGTTTAATGGTGGCATTCATTAAGTATCTCAACTTGGAAGTCACCAAGCCCACCCTTGCCCTTTTACCAACAGCATATCCAGGAAATGCACATCTTGATTGGTTTTTTGCCTTTTCTTCTTTTCCCTTTCCAAATTATGGTTTATGTTTTAATTTTTTTTTAAAGCTGCTTCATGTATATAAAAGTTGCAATGAAATAGATAGTATAAGGAAATCATGAATTGAGTGTTTGGATTTGTTTTATTCATATATAAAAATGCTTTTGCTTCTCTCTATTTCCTATTTAATTATCAGTTCCTAGCAAGGTGCTTATGATAGATAGAAAATTTGCAGAATAATCAATTTATATATATGTTTAAATTTTGAAGATAAAGTAAAGTATACAATTTAGGGGCAAATTGTTTTTCTTAATCATATTAACATTCTAAAAATTAAAAAATGCGACTTGATGGGCGCGATAGTACCCGGCAAGAAGCTAGTTATCAATAAAGATAGGAAAAAAATGTAGAGATTGATTTAAGATATAATTTTGTGGATTTAGTTGTTATGCATTGATAATGTAAATTTTTTTTATACTATCATTCAATTATGTATTGATATATAAGTTATGATAATCGACTTTTATCCCACTACTTGAAAAGTTACCAAAATAAAATATTTTGATTAGGCAATGGTATAAAATAGTTTTATACTATTGTCAATCCATTAAAATTAAACCCTACTTTTATTCTCTATGCATTTATTAATTGTGATATGCATGACATGAAAATTGCTGGCAAACATCAGCCGAAGAATATGCTAAGGAATATGAAGACTATATCTCTGGTCAAAGCGGAGACAAGGAAAAAGAAGCGTTAGATTAAAACCTTAATTTGTTAAGTTATGGATTTTTAAATAAAAATAACAATTGAGATTGATAGTGATGGGAAGAAAAAATATTTTAATTTTAGGCATAACAATATAATATAATATGAATGATGAGGATGTTATGTTTTATAAAACAGGCATAACATGTCAGCAGACAAGAACAATTTTTATGGTATATCAATGAGTTTTTTTTTTTGGAATGGAGGATGAATGGAGGATGTATATATATATATATATATATATATATATATATATATATATATATATATATATATATATGTGTGTGTGTGTGTGTGTGTGACTGAAATAAATAGGCAAATGGAAATGATGTTACAATTTCAGATGACTTTTATTATGTGTGATCTCTTTCTAATGCTAAACAAGGGCAAGTTGAAAATGAACATTGGGGCAATTGGATTGAATTTCCAATTTTCCATATATAACCCTAATTTGCTAGTTCAAATTAGTCAAATGTATAAAAAAAGGTGCTGATTAAAAACAAATAGAAATTAGATAAATTCCGTACACCATTTTAAGATGATAGTACGGTCTTTATGAGCATGACCCCTGGGAGCTTATACTTAAGGAAAAATTTTGTATATGCGTAAGTTTAAAAATAGATTTTCAGACACATTCACAAAAAAACCTAGTGAAATTCATAGATGAATAAATATGTATGTGTTGAATAAAATTGATGGTATCACTTTTATTATGAGTATGTCTAAATATGATGTCTTAAGAATGTATTGTTATATTTTCTTAATAATTAACCTAAAAATATTAATTTAAAATTTCACTCACAATAATACAAGTTATAATTCATACAACATTTAAAATACTATTTAATTTTCAAATGATGAGAATTTTTAAATGCACTATTCACAAGAATTGAGAATCCACACTTGCACAACTAATGATTCTATAGCTAGCCAATGGTTTTTTTTTTTTAATTTTTTGTGTCTTTTTTTTGGGGAAAACCTAGCTGAAAGTCTTCCTCTTCACGTGGGATCACAATGAAGGTGATAAGGTGAAAAGGGCCGCACGTAAACCTCATTGAATAAGAGAAAGAGATTGAGATTGCAGTCCCTTTCTGCATACCAAACCTATCAATCAATAGTGTAAATTACGAATATTGTGAAATATAAAGTGAATGGAAGGAATGAAGAGTTTTTTTTGGTTACATAAGGAATGAAGAGTTTAATTGTTTGAGTGAATATGTGTGTAAAAAGAAAAGGAGAAAATTGGCAAAACAAGCATAAAGTGAAAGCAAATATAGATGAACTATAGTTATAATAACTGTAGTTCCTATTACGATGGGAAACTCAGC
The DNA here is from genome assembly GCA_030441495.1 of Dalbergia oliveri. Lineage (NCBI taxonomy): Eukaryota > Viridiplantae > Streptophyta > Magnoliopsida > Fabales > Fabaceae > Dalbergia > Dalbergia oliveri. The sequence continues at coordinate 30,266,380 of JAMLFY010000005.1, read as the reverse complement.
ACACTTAGATTAATCTCCATGTGTGGATTACAATAGTTCAAGGTTTTTTTTTTTTTCACATGAATAGAATAAAAAAATATGTTATTACGTACACATCAGATTACATCGTGTTACATATATATATATATATTCCAAATTTTTTTAATAGAAATCGATTTAAATCAACTTTCCTTTGAAAAATAAATTTCTCGCAAAAATACAAAGTCAATTTAATTTGAATTTATGAAGGATAAACTACAACAATTTTTTTAGTTGTCAACACCATTTTTTCAGACTTTTGACATACACCTACTACTCAGAAATTGATTTTAATTGACTTCTGACGCCTTAATAATGTGCTAGAAATCGATTTAAATCAACTTATGAGTGGTGTAGCAATGTATCAAAAATCTACTTAGATTGACTTTTGACATGCTCCAATAATGCGTCAGAAATCAATTTAAATCAACTTATGAGTGGTGCAGGTATGTGTTAGGAGTATAAAAAAAAGCTAGTGTTGACAATTGAAAAAGCTATTGAAAATTTATAATTCAAATGGAAATTGATTTGAATTTATTTCTATTAAATTAAAAACGGGGCATTTCTATAACAAATTAAAGACCGATGCATCTATGCAATTAGATATTTGTTTATTTTATTTACGTAAAAAACCCCAAATTGAAATCACAAAATCAACTTCTAACAAATATAAGAGCAAAATTTAAGGGCATGTTAAGAAACGTTATTGTTCTTCCACTATCAACTTTTATATTTTCTTCCATTCTATTTTTTTTTTAATTATAGAAGTTTAAATTGAATAAAGAATACTTTTTTTTGTAAGTTTGTTTTATTAGGTTTTGAATAGGGCTCAAAACATTACCTGCGTGTGTGCGGAACAGGAGAAAACAAACAAAAAGGACAACAAAATGTAGAACAAAACACAAATCAACGCACTATCAAAAGTCAAAACCTCCCTGAAGAGAACTACACCAAAAGCAAACCAGCTCAAAAAGATCTGGTCCAAATGCACTGCAAGGGAAAAAAAGAAAAAAGAAAAGCGATTATTATATGATGGATATATATTAGCAAAAACACCCATTCTAGTTTATTAGAAATAAATCGGACAAATTAATCCCCCAAATTTAAAAGTACCAACTCATAATTAGAAAAAAAAAGGAATAAATTGATCATGTATAGGTCCATACAATTAAAAATATATTATACAAAACTATATGAATGAACCAAGTTATCCCTTTTTTCAATTATAAGAGACTAATTTAGGCCTTTTGAATGCTTATGAACTAATTTATCTCCATTAGTATTTCTGATGGATCAAAACAAGTATTTAGTTTTAGTAATAGATAAGTCCTCCCAAAGGAGGAGGATTGACAATTAGTGAAAAATGTGAGTTCCGTTTTTTCTTTACCGTATGGATATGCTGAAAATGCTTTCTGAGTTCTCTTTAATACCTGTCTCTCTTTGGAGGTATTCCTTGACCTGAGATCCAGCCCATTTCTACAGGCCCAAAAGGCCCATCAGTCAAGGTATTTACATTCCCATTCCCGCCATTCTTTCAAAGTTTGCAAGCTTAACCACCACAAGCTCTCTCTCTCTCTCTCTCTCTCTCTCTCACAGACACAGACACACACACACTGTGTTTCAAATCTCTATCCCCTAGCACGCTCACTTCTCTGCACAATCTTCAACTCTTTCAAAAACCTTCGCGAACCGAACGAGCAACGAGATTCATCTCCGAATCCAAGAAAAACAGAGAAGATAAACATGGTTTGTATCTGAACGAAGAAGATGAAGATCAACAAGGCCTGCGATCTTAGCTCCATCTCTGTCCTTCCTCCACACGTCAGGTTTCTCTTTCTCTCTCTTTCTCCATGTTCGAGTCCTTAGAAAACGCAGGAAAGATTTGGAAAAAAAATCAACGCGCAATCTAATAATACCTCACTCGCATGAGGGAAAAACTATAGTTCGTCGTAATCACTAGTTTTGCTCTTTTTGAATTGTGATTTATTTGTCCCGCTTGGTTTGAAGCGGATCGAGAGGTTTTTCTATTGAATCGATTGAGAGAATGCTTATTATAAGCTTTGAGATTAGACACGTACATATAGATATATGAAATTTCTCAATGTAGAAATTTAACTGGTTTCATGAGATGTTTATGTTCGTTAAATTTCAAGTATGTGTTCATTCGAGGAGTTTTCTGCTTCAGTTATAGTTCCTGTTGTCAATAATCAATTAATCATCGTGCTTTTTGCGTATCATGAATTTTGCTGAAATTCAGCTTGGATCCTGTCGATTTGTAGGATCTAGAGACGAATTAAAATCACTTGTAACACAAGCTACTATGAACTTTACTTCTAGAATTCAGATAGTTACTCTCAGCGTCGTGTGCAATACTTGCTCGTCAATTCCGTACCTTGATTCAGTGTTGTTAGTGCTGAAAGGAAACAAGATTTCGTGTTCTCTGAGTCTGAATGAATAATTATAACCAAGGTTCCATGACGAAATAGTATTGTGCTGATTTTTTTTTGCATACCTTTTTTTTGTGGAAAACAATCTTTAGGAGGCCTAATACTGTACCGAGTGGGTTGCAATCATCACAGCCTTGGTCACAACCATCCCAGCAATCATTTTCTCATGGGCTTTCATCTCACCATTCAATGTTTTCTCAGTTCTCTCAAAACTCTCTTGATGAGGCTGTGACTAATGACCAGGTTTAATCTTCTCTACCATATCATACAGATATTTCTTTTTTCCATGAAAGATACATCGGTTTCGAATCATAAAACTTTAATTGGGTTGAAAGTATCTCAATAAGCTTGAGTATTGCATAAAACTGATTGTATTGCACATTTGTACTTGTGAATTATCTGTGGCTTTGGAAAAAACCTTCTGCCGAACTTGAGGAAAGTAGCATGAATTGTGAGGAGGAAATTATTCGTCTTGTTGTCTCCCTGTGTACTTCTTAAGCAGCATTATGTTTTATGCACGGTCATTTTGTAACTCTCGGAAAAATATACTGAAGATTCCAACTTTTTAAGCAGCATTATGCTGCAGATTTGCATATTTGCCAAAAGCTGTATTTGTCCGCACTGCTTAAGTTTTCATAATAGAATGAATATATTATATATCTTAGGCTGCTTTTTTCTATGAACACTCACTTATTTCTAGTTTACAAACATTTCACTATAGATCCTCATTCCCTGCATAGCTACTTACTGTGCTTACTCATCTTCCTTGCACAACTGCGGGAAATATCTAATCTTTTTGAAATCTTCTATTACAAATGGGTAAGAAATTCATGGTGCAGTACCTTGTAGGACTTAAACCTACAGAGTTGACAAGGGAAAAATTCGTCTACCCTTGCTTCTGTTTTCTAGCTTTTTGAAATGCACTATAGGTTTACAACCTGTTAAATTTTCCTTGTTATTAGAGACCTTACCACGAGATCCTCCACCAGTTATGAAACATTTAAAGTTAAACAAGAATATCACCTTTTCTTTGAGTAATTTATTCCCTTTAATTAGTTTATTGAACAAAAATCGGGCAATGATTGTATTATTTTAATCCTTCCAGAGAGTGTGCTCTCAAGAACATGAGAACACTGTCAGAAAGAGTTCTTGCTTGCATCGACTTACATGCTCACGGAAGAGAGTCTACCACCTAATTGGAGATCTTCATCGAATCTCATGCGCAAATGGAATTCTACAGATCATAAAAGTATGAATTATGCTTCTACAGCTTAATTCTTTAGCATCTGCACTAGAAATTTTTAACAGTGATATGGCTCTCATGTCATGAAGCTATACAAAAGTAGGAAATCAATTGAAGTTACTGTCTTTTTACAAGCATATATGACTTAAAAAAAGGATGAATCTATTATTTGCTCTTGCAGGTCAGTTAAGTGAAGGACTTGATCACCGATTTGGGATAATGGAAACTTCATTGAACAGGTTTTCCATGATCTTGGATTCTGTGCAAAGTGATGTAATGCAAGTAAACAAAGGAACAAAGGATACTAATTTAGAGAGTAAGTGACTTATATATTGAAAATTTTGCAAAACGATTTATGGTATCTACTTAAATCATATATGTGGAAAACTCCGTTTTTTTTCCTTGAAAAAGAAATTCTACTTGTGTTATTAATCGTTAGTTGGCTTCAAAATGTCGTAGTTATAATCACTGTTTTCAAAAGAGTCTGCTAAAATGCTGTATGGCTGTCATCTCTGTTGAACTTAGAAGTCCAATATGTAGTTCGATTTACATTTCATTAAATATTCGATTGTAGTTTGCTCAATCTCAACTTTGTTTGGTTCACCCACCGTGTTAAATTCAATTTCTAATTCTTTTAATCTAAGTATTCTGTGGCCTCATTCGTCTGTTACATTTTCAAGTTTGATCACCTAGTATTCAATTTTAACTCCTCACTTTCAACTCAGTGGAATCCATTCTTCAGAAGTTGATAGTTCACGATAACTCGCTGCAGCTAATGGTAAAACCTAATTTCTCTGGACTTGCATGATTTCTTTATGCCTCAGAGGATGTCAAATTTCAGTTAACTATGAGTCAGTGATTTTAAACCAGATAAAAGGACAAGAAGAAATTAAAGCAAGCATTGATGGAAACTTGAAGTCGTTATCTGAACAAATATCCAAGTTTACAAGCCAAGAGAAGTTACGGGAAGTATCTTTGGTAGCTTCAACCTTGCCACAGCTAATAGAAGCCTCTCTGAAAAGTCTACAGAATGAACTCCGTAGCAACTTCACTAAGGAAATGCAGGCACGTAAGATATGGCAATGAATAATGATTTAAAGAAAACATGCAATAACTGAAACTTTTTGATAAGGGCTAGTCAAAGATCGCTCAAAACCCCGCTTCATCTTTTTGTACTCGCAGGAAATCTCTGGCAGTTTAAAAGCAATCAATCAAAACGATCTAGCACAGTTTACCCTATCTACAAAGGTGCTTTATGTTGATGACATAATGAATCATTAACAGAATGGATTTGGATCCACTCCTTTTTCCTTAAGAACCTGACGTTGTCAGGTTCTAAGGGAGAAAGTCAGAGATATTTTAATCCACCATTACCGGTGCAGAACTACACCACTCCTATATTGAAGTAGTTTGAGTCTTTTTTCTTATAAAATAAACTACGCCATCATGATTATAAGCAAAAGGAGTGGATCCAAATCCTAACAGATTAACTTGTTCCTCAATTTTAAAGTATGGTGAAACAAACCGTTTCAAATAAAACTTGCTATATTATATTGTTTGCAGAGTATAAGCAACCAGGTTACCAAACCGAAATGGCGTCAACCTCCTGTTAAGTAGGTGTACCCCAGAACTTTAGTTAATACTAATGGTCTTTATCTCTATTTTGGTTGTGTATGGATGTTTAAATTCTATTAGTCTTTCTGCTCAATTAGGAAAATTACATCCATTTTGCTGCATTATTTGTTGGTCAATTTTGCCAAGCTCATGAAAATGTTTTGAAGCTTTGCTTGCAGAAATATATCATATAGTTTTCACTTATAAATGCGCAAATCTGCCTTTTTTTTTTTTGGTGGGGGGGGGGGATTTGAAATTGTTATGACATGTATTTGATCAGAAAGGTTGAATGACAGGCGTGAAAATTACATCATCTGATCATCACTCTTAGCCAGAAAAAAAAAAAAGAGAGACAAAATCACATGATCACAATGACAGAGAAAGAGTGGGAGAGAGAGCAGTATTTTCAGATTTTTTTACTATCTCGGCTCTACAATAAGCTTTACCATCTTTTCATCATTCAGCTAAAAAGAATTAAATACATTAGCTAAAAAAACAGAGTTATGTTATTTGTACTCATTATATGTGGACGTCATACCAACTCACACTTCATTCACCATTAGATAGATATAAACCCTATTTAAATAGGGTCCACACATCATCTAATGATAGAAAGAGGCGTAGTCACAGGATCTCACTTAATGAGTACAAATAACATTTTTCAATAAATAAACAACAACGGCCTTCATAAGTGATAGTTTATTTGTCGAGACGTATGAACCCCTCCATTCCATATTAATAGTTGTTCACAAAAACAGTTCATTTGTCTAGAACGTATGTATTCCTTCCATTTCATATTAATAGTCTTTCTCAAAAAATTGTGCAATTTTAGTATATGAAAAGTTAATGTGTTTGACTCCCTTTGTTTGGAGGTTGTTCACCCTTTTGTTTTTGGATAATGCCGCTTTTTCTTTTGTTTCCCGAATAACAAGTGACAACAGTTATTCAAATTCTTACGATCTGAACCATTTAATTTTATTGATTATTTTTCTAATTGTACCTATTGGGTGATAATATCCATGTTTATCGAAGGGGAAAGATAGAGTCTATACTATTTTGCATCGATCCGCTCATTATATTGATACTACTTTCACTTAAGACGGTTATTTTGGCACTTGTAAGGCTTGTTATTTGTTATATGACCAAGGTGGCAGGTATTTTTCTTGACTGCAGTGAAGCGAAGATTGATGAAAATGGTACTGGAGCTTCAAAGGAAGAAATGGGAGGCTGGAAGCAAGTAAAAAAAGCGCGAGTCACTTTTTCAGATAAATTATCTGAGGAGCAAAAACAAAAAGAGCCATTCGCTGAAAAGGTACTTCCAAAATTTTTGTTTCATGCGCCATTCATGATCAGAGACAGTTGCTTGCTTTCTCTCTCAAAGTAATCGTTGTGTCTGCTTCTTCTAGGTGGTCATGTGGTATGAGACAGTTTATGTATAACTTGTACTTCACAGTGACATTTGTCACTTTTCATTTTAGTGCAGAAGATTTCCAACTCTGCTTATTAGGTGAAGGATAATTTGATCCTACATGTCTTTTGGATCATTATATGGTCTTTCATTTATAACCATTAGACATTATTTCAATGGATTAGATTTGAAGATCAAATAACTTTATAAAATTATAAAACAAAATAATATTTTTAAATTGAAAATAATAATTTAAAAGTTACTAAATTAACCTCATCTCAATTCTTATTCTTTATTTACAAAAGTAATCCTATTTTAACTTTTAGTTTAATTTTTCTTTCAATGCCTTGTCTTCTTCCTATCTCTTCATCTCATCACTCTTCCACCATCCCCATCTCCAGAGCATCCATTGCTTAGCAAAACTTGTAATGCAGGACAACCGCTATCATTGTTAAAAACCTAATGTTGTACAAAACTACAACAGAATGAATATCATTGCCTCACCACTTCCGGCATTACTATTTGGGGCTAATGAATATTAACAAGAAATTCTTTTTCTTTCTGAGAAAAAATAGAACCTAAGATAGAGCTCCTTGCAAACAAAGTGATCCAATCTCAAACACAAAACTTGTTATTCAAATTTCATTCATACCCATTCACACAAGTTCCATAACAAAGTTTCAAGTTTTGTGATAAAACATTTCATGTGATATTAAAGCTCAATAGATTTTTATTTTTTATTTTTAAAAAAAGATTTTAAGATTTCTTGAACTGGATCACTATCACCATAAAGGAGACGGGGAAAGGGCTATCGAGTATGTGAGATTGGCCAAGGAAGAAAGCTAGATTCTAGGGCTTTGTGTTTGGTTCTGCCAAAAGGGGATGGTGGTGGAAAGGGTAAAGATGGGTTGTGTGCAACACTTTTCTAGAAGCTCGGATTTGTGGTGGTGATGCAATAATATTTAGAACAAAAAGTGGGGGGAGGGGGGTGATATGAGACAAATTAGTGGTGATTGTTGGCGGGGAGGGCAATGGCGGTGGTGGTGGTTGAGAAAAGATGGCTGAAGGAAAATGAGGTAAATGTCGAGGAAGAAAATAAAAATTAAAAGATGGTTAATTTAGTAATTTTAAGATGAAAAAGGTGGGAATCATGTAATGGTCCAACTCTGGTGAGAACCAAATTATCCTTCACCTTGCTTATTAATTTGGTTGAGTAAATCTCAAGAAGTTTTTGTAAACTATAAAAATTGGAATTGGTTTGATTAATAAATCATATCTTTGAAATAAAAAAAATAGATGTTATTTTTTTATGTTTTGAAAATAAGAAATGATTCTTTTAGTTTTAAAATTCTATTAAATTTGATCGCATTTAATTAGAATTGATTTGATTTTAAGATTAACTTCAAATCACCACCTTGAGTATATGCTTTATGTCAATTTCCAAATATTGTTTCTGAATGGCAGTATGTAAAGGGAGGAAGAGACTGTGACACTGGTGAAAGTTGTTCCTGCTTTGTTGAAGAAAACGCAGGAGGTTGGTAAAACTAGAACTGGACCACCTCTTGCTCTTTATTACAGGCTTTATTTAGCTCTCACAGAAGTAAACATCACATTGTCCCGCATCGTCTTCTTTTATTTAATCCTAGTTCCAGAATAGTTTTACATTGGAATACCATAGTCACGTAGTAGTAGTAGTCAGCAATTCCTGTATGAAAGAATGAAATTAGGTTCTAGACTCATTTATGCTAAAAGACAATGCTTAATGTTTTCCGCTGCTCGAAAGTTATAGCAACAATTCAGTATCATATAAATATGCTTCAAACCTTTTCTGTCAAGTTATGGAAATCTTTGCGTAGAGTTATCATCTGATTTTTGTTTTTTTTTTTGATGGGATCGTTTGATGAATGATCCTTTTTACTTCTACAAATACAGGCTATATGTTTTATGGTAATGATTGATCAAAGCACGATATGTTTTTGTTTGCCGTCTTAAAATTATTCCTGGTAAATATGTAACGCTAGAACTTGCCTTTATAAATTTTCACGGGAAGACCTATACGGAAAGTTTACCAGGGAAGAAGATGAAGAAGCTCAGCGGATTATCCAAAGAGCAAGGAAGCGCAAGAGAAAGCATTGTAAAGCTATAGTTATTCATTGAAGGTACGTCTTCCTAGCTCTTGTTTTTCCATCTCATACCTGTTTTTTCTTTTTTTTTGATAGACCATGCGCGTATACTTATTTATGTCCAACATGGTGTGAAACTGTGACTAAATAGTAGTGCTTTGTGCATAGTGCTGCTTAAGATTTAACGGTTTCAATATTCATTTATACATGAAAAACAGGAAAAAAAAAAGGAAACATAAGCCCTATCAATTTTTATATTATTATCCAATCAAATCCTATATGATCTTTTAAGTAATAAGAATGGAAGTCAATTATATCCGTTGAGATATTATCTTTGCCTTGAAACTCTTTATGTACTAAAAGTATCAACTCACTCTTATTATTATGTATGCTATATATAAATGTATTATTTACATTTCACAGTTTTATGTTACTTTTAAAATGCTAAAATATCCCTCAAATTTTACCTTCTAATTCCCAAACCCTAGCTACACTCTAGTACACAACCTTTAGGTGACATTTGCCATTTTGTATAAGAAAAATCCAGATTACTACTCAAAAGAATTATAGTGCTACAATACAGTACTTATATCGGTAAAGCCTGCATTGGTAAAGTTTTTTTGGTCCCCGGGGGGACGGGGTTGTTCACAGTCCACAGTCAGCTCTGCTGGCTCGAGCCCAGGGTGCACAGGTTTAGAGGCGGACAGCATTGATGAAGATTTAGACGTGGCAGAACGACTCACTAATGAGCAGTGACACTGGGTCCTTTTCTAAGCCCAACCAAGCATTTTCTTCGGCAAATGGGCGATTTAAGCCCACAAGCTTCCCAGACATCCGCATTCCATGATTTCAGCAAAAGAGTCAGAGCGAAAAAAGAAAAAAAAAAAAAGAGATAAAAATAGGAAATTATCCCGTCACGACCTTTAAAAAACATTTCTCTTAAAAGAAAGGGGAATTATTCCGTTATATTTCCTTTTCATGTTAATTACTCTTATAAAGTTTACGGTAGTATACGTACACATCTGAAAGGTTTTGAGGACAATTGATTGGCAAAATAAGAAAAGTTGAGGGAGTAATTTATAATTTACTCGAGGTATTAGTGTCTAGTGATATTAATAACCACAGTTCCACCTCACCTTGCACTCCACCTTTAGTACATCAATTGAGATTGCCCTAATTGTTTTCTTGTTTCCTTACAGAACTTACATGTGAATTGTGAAGCATAAGCATGAGCTTCACCTAAGCCTGCTCTAGTGCTCTTTATAATGCCAGGTAATTTTCACTCCTTGGCTAGCAATAATAATGTTGCGGTTGAGCACTCTTATCATAGTAGGGCACTGGCTACTTCCGCCCCGCGGGGGGAGGGGGGAGGACTTTGATTGTGGGTGCCACTAGAGAGGGACCAAAAAATTAAAAGCTGGATACGGGTAACGAAAACACCATCTGTTATGTCTGTACGCAAAGCATATTATCCTGTGGCTTATGATTTATGAAGCACTGTTAAAATCCCTGGGTACATCATTTATTACATTTTTGTATGTGGAAATATTTTCACAATATGCGAATTTTAAATAGGGAAGAATATGAAGCTAGGTGAATAAGCCAAGGGCCCCCGGGATTAAATAAAGTTATTACCATTACGTAGGAGGTGTCGGTATTGAAATACGAAAATGACCACATATGCAAGTTAAACCAGTATATTCCGTGTTAAGGTATAATCATTATTATCTTAGACACTAAAATTAATAATTCAGGAAGAGAATCAGATTAAAAAATAATTCAGGAAAGAGAAAGAGAAAATAAATTATTATAGAGAAGTGAGTGAGTTTGCTGCACTAGGCGCCATATATAAGAAAAACTCTAATCCCCTTTTTTAAATTCTTAATAAAAAGTAAACATCAGCCAAATGTTTTTCGCAGAATTTTCAATGGTCTCCTGTGATTACCAACTCCAATTGGATAATAAACCAATGAAGAATATCCACGTTTCCTACTTTTCTACATCCTAATGAATGATTAGTTGCTAGAATGTTGTTTAGTGCACAATGCTTTTTGTTTATATACTATCCCCCTGCGGTTTATGGCAACTATTTTTGTCTTACTATGAAAGTCGATGACATTGTGCATACCTTATTTGTCAAATGACAAGATGTGAGGCATATATCAATCGGTTTTCAGCGAGGTAGGATTATACTATGTATTGAAACGAAAGAAGCGATTTATGACAAAATATAATACTTTATTTAAAATAAATAAAATAGAAAAGTTGACAAAAAAAATCGATATCTTATTGTCTCTGAGTTTTACTATATTTGTTTTCCATATATCCTAGATGATATTTTATGTTATATTTGATTATTGCGAAATCTTATTGCTTTGAATATTGTTTACCAATCACTATTTTGAAAACCAGATTTACAATTTTTAATTGTAGTGTTCAGGAAACAATAGCTAATTGATGAAGTATGTGTTTGGTTCTATGCTTGTAAAATTAATTCTAAGTAGAATGGATTTTATTCGAATTGATTTAGTTAGAATTTTCAATTTTTTGATATAAGGATAAAAAAATTTATACATAAATGGTGTAAAATTGCATATACAATTTATCCATAAAAAATTTTAATCCATTTTTATCTTATACTAAACATATTCCAAAAATGAAGGAGTCTGGAATAATTTGTTAAAAGTGAGGTTCAAGAGTAATTTGTTTTCCTTGCAATTATATATATAATTGCGTAAATGACACCATTTGACCACACTTTTTTCTTAATTAAGACATTAACTGTACGTAAACTTGTGGATTCAGAAAGTAGGTCATTCAGTAACTAATGAGAGTAAGATTCCAATCCATTTTCCCATTTTACTAAGATGTCACTGCTCTCTCAAATTGGCTGTATAAGGTGTAATGAATTGGCTCCCTCGCAGTGTATGTAACTTTGCCCCCAATAGCATGTGGATTGAGAAACCTTTTTAAGGCATATATCAGGTACAAAAGAGCACGCATCCAATGCTTAAAGGGCAGTCGGCGCAGTTGGCGTAACCCCTATTACTAATTAAAAAAATAAGTAGGGTCGCATTGGTTGTATTAGGAGGAACATAATAGAAGATTTTTGGGTAAATTAAAGACAATTTCTTGTATGCATCCAAGACTTTTTTTTTTCCAAAAAAATGATATGTGATGCTCAACATCTCTACACACTTCTATGAATATGACATTCAGTAGGAGTATTTTATAAGACTTAATATTCTTTATAAAGGTTATCGATATAGGGGTGATATGCTTAGATATTTATATGTTAAGATGGCCTATCTTCAAATTAGATTACCTGAAGCTCTAAAACCATTTATATAAAGGCAGAACAAAGATGTAGCTTGAACTAAAATTTTAATAAATAAAATAGAATAGAATGTATATTACACAAAATAATTTATGATGACATATAACTTCTAATTCATAAATTAATAGTTAAAGCAACATTTTTCAAGAAATAAAATAAAGCAATGATTTCGATGAAAACAAAAAATGAATGAGTTGCACACAAATTGTAGTCCTGTATGACAAATTAAAGGACAATAACTACCAAAAAAATACTAACAACTACCCAAAAAAAAGGATAAAGATTTCAAGCTTGCAAAACGTTAGGAAGAAACGCTGCTGGAAAATATTATTGCCCTATTATTTTCACATCTCTCCGTCTCACACACACACGTACGCACAACACAAGATTGATCTCCAAGTTCGATTAATACTACAAATATGGGTATCAGATTTTTTTTTCTTCTCAAAGTCCAATTATATACCATTGCTGACAAGTTACTTAAGAACATGTTAACTACCAGCTTATATAATATCCTTCCTACCAACACAACACGAACCAAAGTACATAGATTGACAATTTTGCAAGATATGACCTTCGTTATCTTAATAAGATAATTTCAATTTGACTGAATCAACCGTTTCCCAGTCTGCACCCTCACCCACCGCCACCAACAAGTAAATGACTAGATTAAGTGGCACCAGAAACATATATGCAAACACTAAGTAATGATTATTGAGTTTGCTAATCCCATGAATAACCATGCATACAGGTTCATTTTCTGAGGCAGTCACAACTTTTTACCAGAATTCTTGCTTCATATTCAAGGGTTTAGGTGTTAAATGTAAAATATTGGTTCCTTGTCTATTTTTGGTTTTGCATGTGAGGTTGAAAAGTTGGTGTGAATGATTGAATTAGGAGTGAGTGCCTGTTTTCAGGTCTTTGTGGTCCTCAATATGTCGTATATGCATCCACCCCCACCAGCCCCACTTACCTTTACTAAATTGTATGCCTTTGTGGGCAAGCCACCAGAGAAGTGAAAAGACTGTTGCTCAAATCTGCTCAAACCTCTCTCTACCTCAAACAGTAATTAACTGTGTTAGGGAGAAAAAAAGAAAAGGACTAAAGTCTAATATTGATTATACATAGGGTACATCCCTTTCTCTCAGTCATTGTTTCATAATATATAAGTTGCACCCAATGCATGAGTACTCAATGAAAAATTAGATATAGAATTAGATTCCATTTCTGTGGTCTGTGGTCCCAAAGTGGTGACCCCTAGACCTTTTGTGATCACTGAAAACAAAAACAGTATCGATGACTCCAATAGATTCCAGAACTCTGATACAACTGCTACATGTAAGAACAAAATCTATATAACACGTAATTGACTGCTTCTTCGTATTATAATTGTTCAATCCAATTTTTATTTATGACTAACGACCGCGACGGTATCGCATAAAGTACAACTACGAAGGAACCATAATCGCACCCCTAGCTTCTTTTGTTAAAATCTATCGTTATTATTACCAATATGTAAACCATGCCTAATAGAGACATTAATTGAAGTGCCACTACGTGCAATTGCGACATGGTGAGGAGGACATCCCTTTGGTCACATAAGGCATGGATGGATTAGACAATAAATCACCGTCGGAGTTTGGTTAGGAAAAAGGGCTGTGGACCCAACTTAGCTATTTCTAGGCCCAACTGCTCCTCACATGCTGCATTGACAAAGCATGGGTATCCAACATAAACCTGCATGCCTCACGCCCATGTATAAACCTGTCACACTTTGTGTTCAGAGCTAACAGAAGCAGTATTATTTTTGTGTAGATCGAAGGTAGAAGACTGATACAAGTTTGACTGTTTGGATTTGGATATACCATGGTAAACCTCAAATTTTCATTTAAATGTGATTATTACATACAAATTTTTATGTTTGGCCGTTGTTTACAATTAAAGATACTTTTGCACCTGAATTCCTATTTAACAAGTGATAAAATAAGCTTTTGCGTTGAATTGAAATTTTAAATTTTTAAATATTTATTTGATCCAGGAATTGAGTCAAATTGGAAGATTTGGTGTCATTTGAATTATGTATGTTACTCTTGAGAAGAAAACATAATTTGCGAAGGCAAAAATTTACTCTATGCGTGTGTTTGGTATAAGATAAAAATAAAGAGAAAATTTTTATAAATGAGTTTCATATATAATCTTACATAGAATTTATTCATGAAATTTTTTGCCCTAATTTTATCTTCACACCAAACATGCTCTTTGTGATCGTATATTTGTAGCAAGTGTAGGATTAGACCTAGTGGTGTAAGCCTTAATTAAATTAAATTAATTAAAGAGAGATGCAATAAATAAAAAGAAAATTTTGAAAATATTTTTCTCTCTGTCAAATAGAAAAGTTGATTCAGTAATTTATAGTTTGGGTTAAGGTTATTTCAGTAATTGACGCTAGCTGCAGGTGGGAAAGGTCCGGTGCTTTTGCGTGTAAATGCATGCCTACAGACAAGCATGCGTTATGAAATTGAGATATACGGCCAAAAACATGGTAAAGATATTATGCCTATGGGTGAAAATAGGCTCATTTGACTAGGTTTTGATTTAAATAAGTTTAATTTATATTTCTAGTAGGTAGTTTGAATCTGGATTTATTATTTGACATAGGCATTTTTTTATTGCCTTAGTTTGCCTTATTGAAAAGCTTGGATTGACCCAAAAATCTATTTAAAAACCTACTTTATTATAATTTTAATAAAAAAATAAAACACTTAATTTTTAAGTATGTCAAAAAATATTTTTAAAATTAGCTAATAGACTTCTTATTGAAAAGTATATTTTTATACACATAAAACTATTTTAATTATTATTAAATTTTCTTAAATAATAATGATAATATAAATAGGTTAGCTCATTAGGCTTCATAAGCTATTGTAATTGTTTATAACCTATCTTATTTAGCTAAAAAGATTTTTAAAAAAATTTAAACCTAGTTTATTTACTGAATAGACCAAGTCAAACTAGATTGAACATAGACTAAACCAAACTAAATAGAATATTGCTAGGTTGAAGGCTCGGACAGCTTTATGATTTACTTCCACCCCGGCTCTTTATGCCTATGATTTTTCTTCTATTTTATTTTTTCTTCTATTTTTTTCCTTCTAAATTTCGTGTTTGATGATTCAATATTATGAAAGTAGCAATCAAATTCAACTGAGTAAATCAAGTAACTTCAACAGTTCAACATTCAATTGAGTGAATTACTCTTTCGTTCTCATTTATTTTTCGATAGGACTCTTTCATTCTGTTTTTCTTTTTTTTGGGCATTACTTATCCTATTTTTTTTTTTATCATAAATGATACATAAAATTATTGTGTTTATTATACTATAATTAACTCTAAAGTAATGCCACATCCAAAAAGTTTGCTAATGTTGTGTGCTCAAAGGCTAATTAATTATGTCTTTATTCAGTATTATATATGTTTAAAGAAAAGATTTACGATGAATTAAAATTTTGAATATCTAAATAAATTAATTAACATTCAATTCAATATTAATACATTACTTTTCTCTCAATATGAATAAAGGTTGATATATCGTTCACCTACAACACATTCATGAATTGAAAATTTACTTAATAAATTAGTCTATTAGTATTCTCAGAATTATTTAATTTCTTGTAACCAAAAAATAATTATTTAATTTCTTTATGATAGGAAACATGCTTGTATAATAAGTTCAAACTATGTAGATGTACTTTATTGAATTTTATTTTTAATGCTTTGACATAATCATATGCAAGATTCGGATGTCAAAACTTCAACATTATTACCATCACAACGTGGAGACGAAAGTTACGGGTGAAAAACATTATGCTACAAGGGTAAATATTATTTGTATTTGCGTTTATCGAACATCATGTCGATAACAGTGATATTTATTATTGAATAAAATATAAATCCCATTTAATTTAAAGACTCATATCTTTTTCAATGGTAAGTGATATTGTATCAATATAGTGTCCACAAAGGATTTACTTTATTTTAAGTGGCTGTCAATTAAATTAAACCTCAATTATGTCTTTTTTGGTTTATTTTTGGTTTGGTATTCAAGGTATTCCTACCTTATTGAATTTACAAGTTATGATTAAATCATGAGTGTTTAAAATATTAATAAATTTAGTTAGTGAAACAAGTGTTATAAGGATAAATGTTACGGGTGAAAAAACATTATGCTACAAGGGTAATTTTTATTTGTGTTCACTATTTATCTGAATATAACTGCCAATAAGTCATATTTATTATTGGATTGAATATGGATCTCACTTAGTTTGAACTCACATCTTATTCAATAGTAAGTGATAGTGTATTCAAAGTGTCCCATAAAGTATTTACTTTGTTTTAAGTGGCTATCAATTAAATTAAACCTTGATTACATCTTTTTTGGTTGATTTTTATTTTGGTATCCTAAGGTATCAATACCTTTTTGAATCTAAGGGTTATGATTTAATCATAAGTGTTTAAAATATTAATAAATTTAGTTAGTGGAACAAATGACAAATTTTCAGCTACAAGCTATCTAAAAAATATCTATGAATTTTATAAGATACCAAAAAAAACCTCTTTTTGTTTTCTCTTGTTTTCGCCTATATTTTATATATTTTTGTTAAAAATATTATTTATACTTATTGTCTTTTGGACATAATATTAACTCACACTTTATTCACCATTGGATAAGTGTGGACTCACTTAAACGATGTACATGCCCTATTTAATAGATTGTGAGTTAGGAAATTCATACATAATATGTATAAATAACACAACTATTTTGTTAATGAGTGACTTGATGACACTCTTTAGGATACTCAATCTATTTCAAAATAAATGTCTCCATTTATTTTAGTACGTTCTTAAATTAATGGATGTGGAGACAACAATATGTAAAGATTTCCAATAGGAAAAAAAACATTTCTAATATATTAAAGAGTTTACTTTTTATTCACCGATCATGTAAAATTATTTTTATATAGTTATTCAATTATATATTGTCACGTTAGAAAAAATATTTAAATCTCACACCTATTACTTAAAAAATCATGCAAATATAATAATTTATTTTGGATAACAATATAATGTGTAGTTATATTGTCTATGTATTAAAATCAAACTCTGTAATAAATGAATTAAAAATTTCAAAATATTTTCATTTTTTACATTCTTTCTAACCATCATAATTATACATCTATGGGTGTGTTTGATTGAAGGATAAAACTGAAAAAAAGTATTTTATGGATAAATATCATGCATAAAATTGTATATAAAATTCATCTATTAAAATTTTTACCATATTTTTATCTTCAACTAAACATACCTCTAAAAGTAAAATTTATTAACATTATTCAAATAATATTTAATCTCTCATGATTACTTTTGATACAAAATTTTCAAACATAAATTATATTACTTTTAATTTTTTTTTACCAAAATCAATTTTACCAAATTAAATTAAATCGGTACAAACCCCATTTCCGAAAGTGGAACACACGTCAACCCGTCAACGCTATTCACTTCTCCCTCCTTTTTGTGACTGAGTTTTTTAGAGAGAAAGTCAGCAAAGGAGAGGAGCTGTTCGTAGCGTATGGATGTAAACTTTGTATGTGCATTTCAATAGATGTCTTCGATGACAAAAACAGCATCAGCATAGAAGAGAAGAGGGTGGCACCCCAAAGATAGGCTTTTTTTTTTTTGATAATTTTATAAAAAAATTATCATTCATAATTTGAAATATCAAATATTGAATTATTAGAGTATTACTTTTTATATAATTATTTTTTTTGGTGTACTATATAATTACTTAGTTACATATTGATATATAAAAAATTATTAAATTTTATCATTATCTCAAAACTCACAAATAAGAGTATATAATTAGATTATAGTGTACAAAATTTATATTGATATCATATTAAATTTACTTTTAATTATTATATTAGAAAACTAATTTTAATATTTTATTTGTCAATGTATTTCATATTATCTACTAATTATACATTGGTATCACATGTATGTACTTTTGGTTATAAAGGTCAAATATTTTTTTTAATATGATAACATATAATTAAATAACTATGTAAAAAATTTTAAACTAAAAATATATTAAAATAAAATTCTACTAAAAATATAATAAAGTGAAAAATAGCAACTCATAAAATTGATATCATACAAAACAAAGCCACTAGAAATGAGTTAAGGTAGTTTCCATGATATCATTGGTTCAAATTTCATATATATATATATATATATATCAATATCATACAAAACATTAATTTTTATCTTATTTTTTTCATCTAAATCAATAATATATAAATTTATTGGACTTAATATGATTTAACCCAATTCAGATTGAACCTATTATGCCAATTGATAAAACTGTCTCAAAACTATTTTTTTTATGGATTTTGTTAAATAATACCGTAGAGGCACTTGTTAAGAAACCTATAATTGGAAAGTCATCATAGAAAGAATAATTTTATTAAGATTTCAAGGCATTGAATATATTGATTAAATCAAAAATTTCTATCTTAACCTTCTTAATTATTGTCCTAAGGACATCAAAGCTCAAGATCTTAATTAAGAAAGAACAAGTGTTAAATCGCCTAAACTAATCCAATCACATCTCTTATCTTACTTTAATAATGCATTACTTTCTCTTAGAATTTATAAGAATTTCTCTGGAAAAAGAGAGCATATTTTAACAACCCTATTTCACACCACAATAACACAATACAAAGGCTCCATGATGTGCATCCATGGACCCACCCACCTAGCTATACTATGATTCCCCAACAGTTACGTATTCCTCTTTCCTCCTCAATATCATCATCATCATCTGCCACCCAACAACACTGTAAAAGCTCTCTCCCCTTTCACTTTCTCACAATCCTAGCCTTGTCTCTCTTCAACACCATTCTTCTCTCTCTCTCTCTCTCTCTTCCCTTTCTTTCCTCCACTTTTTCTCGGTCTTTAATGGCTGCCCTTATCAAAATTCGGCGTTAAAACAATCGCGGGTCGGTGCAAGATACCATTTTTCTCTTCTCTTTTTTGGCTGTCAAAAAGATACCTTGCTTACCCAATAGCAAAAAGTTTTGATTTTTTATTTTTGTAAAACTCTGCTCCAATTTTCACTATCCCGAAACATTGTTCTGTGAGACATTTAGTGTTTCACAAGTCATTATTTTTTCACTAGTGGTGTTGTGTGGATGAGAATTTCTTGGGCAACTCTTCCTTGATGATGATACATTGGTGCTACAATGGAAGAAGATAGGTTATGAGCCATTTATAGAATCCATCAGTTCAGTAGTGCAAAAATCATGTTTTGGTTGAATTGATTGTTTTGGATTTGACACTGTTGGGGCCACGCTTTTGTGTGTCAGAAGCTTTTTTTTGGATGTGATTATCAAACTTTTTCACCAAGTTTGATCATTCAACTCTATTTTCTTATTGTAAGAAAGTATAATCACTGAGCTGGTGAATCTGAGGCTAGTTATGTTAATTGGACTTTGATGGGAAAAAGCAGACAACTGGGATTTTCAGCTTTATTTGTGGGACTTGAGCTAGTTATGGCCTGTCCATGAAGAAAGAAGGCATTGATACTTTCCCCTCCAATTCACTCATTTGGGAAACTTGGAATTCCTAGATGCTCCATAAGTGGACTTGTCAAGCTGCATCTTTGCCTCATACGTTTTCAGTTTGTTGGGTCAAAAAGGCAGTGAATAACAGGTATTTAGTTCAACCAATTTCATTTTCTTATTAACCTTCAGTTATCCTTACGCGTGATAAAATTGGTAAACACTTAATTGAGCTGCATCTTCTTCCATTTTTGTGCCTGGTTTTAAATCCTGTCATCGGGTAGATAGATAGGTTCTTTTAAATCCTGTCATCGTGTAGATAGGTTCTATGCATGAGTTGTTTTACAAACTTGTTAGCATAAAGAGACTAGTTTGGTCTGCATATATATTTAGTGCATCATTTCCATACTATGATTTGGATGTTGCACATGATCTATGCTTTTGGGGATCATAGGGAGTGATAATGTGTGTTTATGGTTTCTAACTGCATCGATTCACTTCATGATTTTATCCATCAATCAGGTTGTGCTAGGTCATACCTGCAAGGAGTTTTGTAGGAACATAGGCAAAATAAAGCCAAGCTTCGCTTAGCATCCTAAGGGAAGGGAGAAGTGGAAAGAAGAAGGTCAATTGTGCCGATCGTTATGGCGACGAAGAGGCCCAAAAGATTCCTGTGCAGTATGAGAGAGATCAATCAGGTTGTATGTGGGGTTTTATTAGTATGTTTGATTTTCGCCATGGTCGCTCCACTCGTAAGATGATTGCAGATGTGAAGCGCAGCAGCAAGCATGCTGGTGGTAAGAACTATGTGAACATCCAAATTTGTCCTTTCCAAAATTGACAACTTTGCTCATTTGATTGATCAATATAGCCTCCAAGAGTGCATGTGTCTGCGTGTGTCTGTGTATGCACATATATATAATGTCTTTGCTAAATAATGTGGACTAACAAAATTTGTATGTACTTTTATTCTATTTCTCATATCTCTTCTGGCATCACATTCAGTTTTGGAAGCAATTGTGCAGTGAGTGATGTCTGATATCAGTTGACTTTTTATTATTATATATTTTTTAGTTGAAATCTTTCATCATAATATGCCTTCCTTATTTATAATGTTCCAGCATTTATTTTTGGTCCAGCTGTGCTACATTCAGTAAAATGAATCAGAATAATTATTGATTTTTTTCCCATCAGGTGCTGTACTTACCAATAACAAGTTTGAGCCGTTAAGCAATCTAGATGAAGAATATCAAGGCAATTTTGTAAGTCTGCCCATCCATATGCTTAGGCAAACCTGGAGTTTTTTTTTATTTTATTTTTTTCACTTTCTTTTACCCAAAAATTTGATGATTGAAACTTCTCTGAAAGTTGACAATAGTAACATTAAGTTATATGCTAATAGTATTTATTTGTTGATATTACTATGTCATGTATGTTTCAGGAAAGAGGAGAGAGTAAGGGACTAACAGTGATAACTGATGCTGCTAAGCCTAGTATGAAGAAACTCATAGAAGAAGAGATGTTCATTGACCAGGATGCACTGAAGGATCTAGGTAATGCTGAAGTACAATCAAAGAAATCCAGATTAGCATGTGAAGATCCTCCGAAGACAGATTCAAAAAGAAAAAGAAATCTTGCAAGAAAAGCTGTGATATGGATACCCATGATTTGAATTTGGATGCAACATTGAAATCTGAATTGTCACATAATCAGCATTCAAGGCAACAGTCAATAGATAATCTTGATTTGGACAAGATAATAGAAGATTTTTGTCATATTAAGGATTCTTGTTCCACAATGCATGACAATGATGGTGAAGTTAATGCTCAATCAAACCAAAAGCATGGTGTTTCTGAAAACCTTGCAAGGGATGCAATCCATGAATATGTGAATCAAATGATACTGAACGGGAAAGATTGGAAAGAAGATGGAAATTTCCTTTGCTCAAATGAACTCATGAATGCACTTCAGGCCATAAGCTCAGATAAGGAATTGTTTCTTAGACATCTACAAGATTCAGATTCAATTTTATTGAAATATGTTCAGGAGTTGGGGAATGCTGAGGGAAAAGATGACAAAGAATACAGCTCAGTTATTGGCTCCAAGTTCTCTGAACAGGACAACCTTGGCAATCTGAAACAAGCTAAGGAGATTGTCAACCACAAGCATCGTAACTTCTTCAGGAAAAAAGCAAAGTCTCAATCAAAATGCCCAGCAAATGAAAATGGCGAAACAGAGTTTACAAATAGAATTGTGATTCTGAAGCCTGCACGAACAGGCCTGCAAAATTCTGAAAGTGAAAACCTTGGCTCATCGCTAGATTCTCATGATGTTGTCCATTACAAAGGTACTTCAGTGAGAGTTAGTTCACATTTTTCTCTTACAGAAATTAAAAGGAAATTAAAACATGCTATGGGGAAGGAGAGACATGGAAACCCTGAAGGGATCTCAAGAAAGCTCCCTGCTGAACGTCAAAATATGGGGCCAGGACCAGGTGGCAAAGCCATTGGTAAAGATAATGTTGGAATGATATCTCCAAATAAAGACCATTTCTTCATTGAAAAAATTGCAAGACCTATGTTTGATGTTATGAAAAGAAACAAGACTGGTGCATCGAAGACTCTGAATTTATAGTGGAACATGAGAATGGCTGTTCCGAACGAAGGGTTTCTAATTTATATATTGAGGCTAAGAAACATCTCTGTGAGATGCTAGACAATGAAGATGACAATGCAAACATTTCGAGCAGGCAGAGTCCCAAAACCCTTGGGAGAATACTGTCTCTTCCTGAGTACAACTTTTCTCCCCTTGGCAGTCCTGGAAGGGATTTGGAGCATCATTTTGTGACTGCACAGGCAAGATTTTCTGCATCAGATAGAACTTGGGAGATTAATGGGGATAATTTGTCTCCCAAACAAGCAACCCCGTTGATCATCTGGATCAGGCAACAAGCAATTCAGAGAAGCAGTCAAGCATTTGTGATGAAACCTCTAATAATCAAGTACAAGAAATTGATTCACAGTCAAATTTGGCACATGATCTTGGTTCTGTTGATACTGAAGAAACCTGTTCTCCTGTTAGTGATGAGATAGTTACTGAAGGTATCCTGTTCAAAGTATATGTTTTGAGTGATACATGCTATGATAAACATTGGTGTATGTGGGTTTGTGTGTATTCTTTCATTTATCCTTTCATAATTCCTGTGCAGTTGATGTAGAATCTCAAAGAGATTAATCCTTTGGAATCATCTGTGGTTCCTATAGGCTTCATCACAGAAAAGGATCAGTATCATGGTATCTCAGAAATTTCTGACAGTACAAGGGGCTCTTCATGTTTGAATCAGGTTATGTCTCTTGGCTTGGGGCTTTATATTTTTAAGTAAATGCTTTTAGGTATAAATTGACTGCAGTGCCAGAAGTATAATAAAAAATTAGTTATATAAAAGACTCCTGAGATTTCTTTGAAAGCCCCTATATCTGCAAGTCTAACCTATTATTTGGTTTTTTAGCAGGATGTAACAGACGAAATTCAACTGTCGTCCCCACCGGTATCCCCTTCTTACCCTTCTAGCACTAAGAAAACTGAAGAGCTTGAAACTGTTGCAGATGTATCTGGGCGACCAAGTCCTGTATCTGTTCTTGATACATCATTCTTAGACGCGGACTTAAGTCCTGGGTACTCCAGATGTCAACCTGGTAAGCATTCCTGCACTAGAGCCTTGAGGAGCCTCTGTGGCATTGTTCTTGACAGTTAAAAGTTAAAACCATATGTTTTCCAAAAAAAAAAAAAAAATCTGGAAACTACTTGTTTCCAATAGTTCTGCTATGTCTCAAGTGCAAACTCAAAGGTTGAAATTGAAATAACCTGCTGGTTGTTGGGGTTCTCTAAGTCACACTTTATCCTAGAATCAACCAAGAAATAGTTTTCAGAATTTTTTTGGTTTCATATTGTCTCTTTTCTTCCCTGCAGATTAACAAATGTTAAAACTGTTTTTGAGGGGCCAACTAAAGCATATCTTATTTTTCATATTAATTATAACCTGGCCAACACATTCATTCATTCATGGTTTTCAGTTAAATTGCCGGTACCACCGCTACATATGCAATTTGAAGTACACGAATCTTCACCTGTGGATCAATTTGATAGAGGAAAATATTGTCTAGAAGAAAAGGAATTGATCTATGACTGTGTCAAAGCTGTCTTGCAAGCCTCTGGCTTGACAATAGATCAGTTGTTGATGAATTGCCTTTCATCAGACAAGATGCTAGATCCTTCTGTGTTTGATCAGGTAGAGTTCTTTTCGAACTCGCTTTGCCATGATCAGAAGCTCCTATTTGACTGTATCAACGAAGTTCTCATGGAGGTTTCTTTGTATTACTTTGGAGCCTCACCTTGGGTATCATTTGTAAATCCTAGCATAAGGCCAACTCCAAATATGAAAATTGTTATTCTCAAAGTCTGGGAAGGAGTGTGCTGGCATATCCTTCCCTTGCCCCAACCACATACTTTGGAGCAAATTGTTAGGAAAGACATGGCAGGAAGTGAAACATGGATGGGCCTTCGACCTGATGCCGAAACTGTCGGCTTCGAAATGGGTGAGGACATTCTTGCAGAACTGATGGAAGATACAATATTGAGCTTTGCAAGTGAAAGCTCAGAAAATAAAGGTTCTCTACTTCAATTTGAATTGAAAGACCATGAGAGCAGCATCAACTTGTAAAAGAAAACTTACTGCTTTTTGTTCATACAACCTGTTAATAAATTCCTTTGTGAGATAGAGGAAAGTAAACAAGACATAAATCATTCAGGGAATGGAAACTGATCAGGGAGAATACTGGAGTGACTCCTTTGAAGCATCCTTGAGGCTTGAACCTTGGTACTATTTCTTCTGGCCATACCTGACTATTCTAATATAGGATAGTATAATGTGAATGAGGATACTCAAATAAGGGACTGCAAGCCACAAGACGTAAATAGGAAGCCAAGTTGCAATTGCTTCTTGAGAAAGTACAAAAACTAGGTTTGTTTACCATGACAGACAAAGACAAACAGTTTTATTTGGTGTGGTTGTAGGTTTTGTAGAGGACTTGTAGATTTTGTAGAGTTTTGATTTGCTGATCACATTAGTTGGTTTGTTGTAACTTTGTTTGATGCCATTCCTACTACTTTGTATATTTGGTGTTTGGTTAAACCTGTTGTATTGACACAGTTTGGAAATAAAAGAAGTGTGAGCTCAGCTTGGTGTAGTATGGAAGGAAGTAACAAGCATATATATATATATATATATATATATATATGGTACGACATTAAGGAAATTAGATTGATTACTGCCTAATGCTTTTAGCTGTCAATATTAATTAATTTAAAAATCAGTGTATATTAATTTAAGAAAAATGATAGGAATTTTATATACTAAATGATGTGGCATAATTATTAACCTTTAAATAAATTAATAGATCATACTATTTTATTTCAACTAACAATCATTATGATTTATGTTAAAGATTTTGTATATATTTTTTTGTTACAATCCATCATTCAAATCATTTACAAAACTTTTGTAACCATCTTTTTCCTCATTCTTTTTTGTCAAAGGGGATAGAATGTAAAAGGGTTTGTCGAAGAAAATTTGGTAAATTGTAACATTGAGATTGGGTTTGATACAATATTGATGAGAAGGAAGCGGAATTTGCACATGATCTGAAGAATAATTATTTGATAACAACCATTTAATAATGGATCATGACTTTGATAAGAAGCATACTGGAGATTGTTTCTTTCAATTTCTCTTGGCAAATGAATAATAGTAGTCCCTAATGCCAACTGCCAACTTTTCTGATTAAAAATTCTATGCGGTGTTACACATTGTTTTGAAAGGATGTTAGATACAGTATGAAATGCAATTGACTTCTATAATACACAGAAGTCGATTTAAATCGACTTCTATATAAATCAACTTAAATCCAGAAGTTGATTTAAATAACTTCTGCATAGTATATAAAACCGATTTCGCACTACCTGATACATTCTGACAAAAGCTGACATGCCTATGAAGTCGATTCAAATCGATTTTGGTGTTTTTTGACGTACCGGACATGATTCGATGTGACATGACCTAAGTCTGGAATATATGAGAATAGAAGTCGATTTGAGTCGACTTCTGTGTTATTTTTGTGAAAAAAATTTGTAGAGTACGAAATATTCAAATCGACTTCCATTAAAAATAAAAGAGGACATATATGTAACAAACTAAAAACGGGTGAAATACGTAACCTCTCTCTATTTTTATTTTATTTGTGTAAAAACCGAATTTTGTATCCAGAATAATGTGGCATAATTATTAACCTTTAAATAAATTAATGGATCATACTATTTTATTTCAACTAACAATCATTATGATTTATGTTAAAGATTTTGTATATATTTTTTTGGATGTATAACATTACACTTAATTTAAAACTTGAAGTATTGGATAAAGGCTGAGTATATAATTAAAGAGATAAATATCATTTTAACTTCGAAAGATTATATTGTTGATAAAATAACCCTCAGAAGAACCTATGTTTGCTCGCACTCTAAATATTCAACTTGTTATACAAATTCAACAAAATGTCAATTAGCCTTCATTTTCAGTAATAGAAAATCAATGTCAGGAGAGCTATATTTTCTATGCGATTTTAAATGTTTGAATAGGATCACCTCCAATGGAAGGAGACCAAATATATATATATATATATATATATATATATATATATATATATATTATGGCAATACTATTATTCAATTATGGAAGAACCACCAATATAGCTCTTAAAAGATTATGTAACCGACAAAGTAGTCTCTAAAAAAAATTATTTGCCCATGATCCTCCAAAGATTCATTCTATTTGACAAACTTCTCCTATGGTCAATGGACTTATATTTTTGTTAATAAAAGTGATTCTTTAGGGCTATTTTGTCAAAAATATGACTCTCCTATGATTTGTTTTATTCTCTCCTGCATAACAGCTGATATGTGGTAAACTTTTCTCTTTTGATTGGAGTCTTAAAAAAAAATGCTTGTTGATTGGAAAACTTGTCTCCGGAATATGATCCTAATGTTTAGTCTAGTTGTTTGTTTGTTCAGAGAGCAAAATTTCCTTTTGCTAAGCGTGTAGGTACATGTTAAGTGTTTTATATCTCCAGTTGCTCTAACTAATCTAACTTCGAGGGAGTAAGTTTTTGATTCTATTAGTTTTCCTATTATAAAGTTGTGCTTAGCCTGTTTCCTCAACACTAAAATTACAATTCATGACCCAAAAAGGAACTAAAATCTCCTATGATGAGAGAAGGTTAAAAAGAAAACAAACACAAACCTAAACAAAATAAGTTAGAGAATTATTATTTTAGTCTCACAGATCAAATAAACAAAATAGTTCTAGAAGAAACTATATCCTCCAAAGATTTATCTTGTTTGACATATACACCTAAATATCAACTGACTTAACAAAAATAATTCTTTTAGATGTTATTTTGTCAAAAATATAATATTTTAATTAAGAGCTATAGTGATGGTTTTATTGTCATAAAATGAACTGTTTTATTAAAAATATGATCTTTTGTGACTATAGCGGTAGTTCTATTGTACCAACTTGACATAAAATATGACATAATTACTTTAGTCCCGAGCAAATAATATGGATCTCTCATGAGTGAATATAATTTTTTCTAAGAGACATTTTGTGAGCGGAGGGCCAACAAAATAGCCCTTAGAATATATTTGGATTCCTGGAGTTGGGTGGGCAGAATGGATTGGACCAGAATACTATTTAGCTCCATTGTTTGGATAACTCAAGTTGAATAGAATAGAGTGGAGATGGATGGAGTTTATTTCACCCAATTCCACCATCTTTCTCTATCTTCCCCTCAAATTGAGCAAAATGAGATGGAAAGAAATGAAATGAGTTGTCGATTTAATAAAATTACTACTTTATCCCTATTACTAATATTATTCTATTCTTGCGAAGGATATTATAGAAATAAAAAATTTATAACTTACAATTTCATCCCATTTTGTTGTCATATTTAAACAATGGAGTGAAATATTTTCTCCATTCAATCATAAAGATTAAATATATCCAAACAATGGAGCATAGATGGATAAAGTCTTCTTCAAATTGAGCAGAATGAGATGGAATAGAATATAATGAGTTGCTAGATTTAATAAAATTACTACTCTATTCCTATTATTAATATTATTCTATTTTAGTTGAAGAATATTTAAGAATAAACAAAATTATGACTTATAATTCCTTCATTCGTCGTCATATTCAAACAACGGAGTGGAATTTTTTCTTCATTCCATCGTAAATTTGTCTAAACAATGATGAGCGCGAGCGGAATAGAGTGGAATGGTATAAAGGAAAATATTACTCTGAGCTATTGCTTTGTTATTGGCATTGTAACATCCTCCTACCCACTGTCAATCCAACGGCTTAAAATATGGGGTCCTTCATGGTCCCCAGTCTAAGAGGTCCAGCAAAGAGCCGCCATGATAGGTCCTTGTATCATTCGCCACTGTTCTTATTCCTCAACCCCATCGTTGCAATCTATCTAGCACTGTCCACTGTTATCTCCTTTCTTCAACAAGGCAGGCACTCTCTCCCATGAACCCCACTTGGCTGGCATGGCCTTCTTCCGTCTCCTCCACGGCCCCCATCACCTGTTCGACAAATTCCCGAACACAGCTCCAAAGTTGCCACTTGCTGCTGCTGCTGCTGTTGTTGTTCGCGTCGAATCCATGAAGCGGAGCTCTTCCAAACCCGGGGGCCTCCAGAAGGACCCAAAGAAGGATCTGTCGCGCATTCTGAGAACGGAAGCCGCCATCAGAGGCGTCGAGAGCAAAGGCAATTCCTGGAAGCACAAACAGTTATGGCCCAAGGCTGTCCTCGAAGCCTTGGATGAGGCCATCAAAGCCCATCGATGGCAGGCTGCCCTTAAGGTAAGACTGGTCCAGCTCCCAATTTCATTCCCTTTTTCTGTTTCCGTGAAAATTTTGGAGTAAAAGTTTACTTTCGTACTTAAATTGTAAGCATGTTTCACTTTGGTCCCTGAATAAGGAAAGTGTCGGTTTAGTCATTGAAATCGTAAAAAGTGATTCAAGTTAGTCCCTTTGGTGATTCAGGTTAGTCACCGTGATCATTAGCATAGAGTCCAAATTGATAATTTCTTGATTTCAAGTATCAAAGTGAGGCACACATACAATTTAAAGAAAGTATCAATTTAATCCTGAAATTATACAAAAATGATTCAAATCATTCGATGATTTATAATTTCTTAATCAATGAATTTATCATTTTGGCTGTGACCCTGCTTCTGTTCAATGTTCTGAAGTACCATGACCTCCTTTTTTTTTTTGCAGATTTTTGCACTTCTTCGTAAGCAACATTGGTATGAACCTAGATGCCAAACATATGCAAAACTATTGATGATGCTTGGCAAGTGCAAGAAGCCTGAAGAGGCTGGTCAGATCTTTGAGATCATGTTGTCAGAAGGGCTTAAGCCTACTGTTGATGTCTACACTGCTCTTGTAAGTGCTTATGGACAAAGTGGCCTCTTTCATCAGGCATTTTCTACTGTTGAAGATATGAAATCGGTAGTTGACTGCGAACCAGATACATATACATATTCTATTCTTATCAGTTGCTGTGCGAAATCTCAACGTTTTGATTTAATTGCTCGTGTTCTGCGGAGATGTCATATCTGGGCATTGAATGTAACAATGTGACATATAATACCATAATTAATGGATACGGTAAGGCTGGCATGTTTGAACGAATGGAGAATTCGCTGACGGATATGGTTGAAAGTGGCAGCTGCCAACCAGATGTTTTCACACTGAATTCAATTATTGGAACATATGGAAATGGTGGGAAAATTGACAAGATGGAGAAGTGGTACGATGAATTTCAGCTAATGGGCATAAAACCAGACATAAAGACATTCAATATGATGATAAAGTCCTATGGGAAAGCAGGCATGTATGAGAAGATGAAGTCTGTGATGGATTTCATGGAAAGGAGAATTTTCTCTCCGACAATTGTAACATATAATACAGTCATTGAGGTATTTGGCAAAGCTGGAGAGATTGAAAAGATGGATGCACACTTCAAGAAAATGAAGCATCTAGGAGTGAACCCTAACTCTGTAACTTATTGCTCTCTTGTGAATGCGTATAGCAAAGCTGGGCGTATTGACAAAGTTGACTCAATCATGAGGCATGTAGAAAATTCTGATGTAGTATTGGATACTCCCTTCTTTAATTGCGTAATTAACGTTTATGGCCGGAATGGTGACTAAAAAAACTGGGTGAGTTATTCTTGGCAATGAAAGAAAGACAGTGTGAACCTGATAGCATCACTTTCGCATGCTTGATCCAAGCTTACAATTCCCAAGGCATGACTGAGGCAGCTAAAAAGTTTGAAGACATGATGATTGCTGCAGAAGATAGATTCGGTTTGTTTTGCAACTTGTTTATTGGTGCAATTTTGATGTTTGGTCCTATTGCTTTTGGTAGGAAGTGCCTCATCGCATTCCTTGGCACCTGAGTGCCACTTTGTGCAGGAGATGTCTTTTTATCTCGTATGAATTTTCTTTTGAGCTCCTGTGGCATCCTTTGCAGTCATTGTAGAGTCACTAGGGTGTCATCAACTCAACCTGCATCTAAATGCATCACTTTACCTAACCTGCCCCAACGTGTGCTTTCTCCCAATGATATTGGGGTGACATTCCAGTGAGATTATAATAAATCATAGATTTATGTATGCTGTGATATTTGCAATGTTTCACGCTGCTGCCATTTCTATTTTGGTTCTATTTTTTGGCATGCACCTGCTTGTGCTGGTCAAATGTTGATGGTGACATAGTGTTAACAATCACAACAGGAGCAGCAACCGGCTGTCAATCCTTCCAGAGGGCAACCTCCAACATGCCTTCAGGCCCATCAACCTCAGCTGGAAGAGTTTCAATGAACATATTATTTGGAAACAAATGACAATGACAGATTTGGGCAACAGCAGCAAAAGACATATCCCATAATACAGCATCAGCTACATAAATAAGTTGAGCCATTAGGAAGTTAGGATCTATCCAAGACCAAGTCTTTTAGTAAAACTGTTCAAAGCATGGTCATTATTAATGGTTTCTCCTTCTAAATTTTTTTTTGCACTTTCTCCTATTTTTCTTATTGGAGCCTATATTGATCTTCTTCTCACATACCTAACCAAGTTAGGCAAGTTTCTGTCTTCTTCATCTTTATCATCATGGAGCAATCCTCTTCCTGGAGCTCTGATACCAGCTTAAAAGAGAGAAATCAGATAATGTGACTGAAATTCTTGATAGATTTCATTTATCATATTGAAGTGTATATATACATAAGATAGTGTCTACATATTAATTTCTCCTCCTATTTGCTAGACAAGGGTAAAGAGTGGAATTATTTCCTATGTCACTTATCTTAAATACATGAACCTAGCTCATTTGCTAGTCCCAATATTCCAACAAGTATTATTTTTTGGATTTTTTTAAGGGGTGGGGGGAGGAGGGTGATGTTGATGAAATTTTAGGGTTGAGTAGAATATTGGCCTATGGAATGAAAACCTGTACTTCTATTGATTCTTGTTATCACAAATGAATAATATTTCTAACACTCCTAAACATATTTGATTATCAGGCACTAAGTTGATTGGATGCTAGCATGATCAAATTAGGGAGTTTTGGCCTGTGCATGAAGAAAGAAGGCATTCATGCTTTCCCCTCCAATTCACTCATTTGGGAAACTTGGGAGACTGAAATTGGAATTCCCTGATGCTCTATAAATGGACTTGTCAACCTGCATCTTTGCCTTATACACCTTCAGTTTGTTGGGTCAAAAAATGCAGTAAATAAGCGGTACTTAGTTCAACTAATCTCATTTTCCTATTAACTTTCAGTTATCTGTACATGTGATAAAATTGGTAACAACTTAATTGAGCTGCATCTTCTTCCATTTTCAGTAGAATCCCAATTTTTTTGTGCCTGCTTTAAATCCTGATATCTTGTGAATAGGTTCTCTGCTTGAGTTATTTAACAAACCTGTTACCATTAGGAGATTGGCTTAGTCTGCATATCTACTTAGTGTAGTGCATCATTCCCCCTCGATTTTAAGAATCTATGCCTTTGGGGGATTAGCAGGAGTAGTAATGTGTGTTTATGGATTGCAACTACATTGATTCACTTCATGATTTTGTCCATCAATCAGGTTGTCCTAGATCCCAACTGCAAGTAGTTTTGCATGAACATAGGCAAAACAAAGCCAAGCTTCCTTTAGCATCCTACTAAGGGAAGGGGGAACTGGAAAAAAGGTGGTCAATTGTACCAATCATTATGGCAAATAGGCCCAAAGAATTTATTTGAAAGTTGATAAAAGTAACATTAAGTTGATATTTAGTTGTTGATATTACTATATTATGTATGTTCCAGGAAAGAGGAGAAAGTAAGAGACTAACAATGAGAACTGTTGCTGATAAGGCTAGTATGAAGAAACTCATAGAAGAAGAGATGTTCATTTGACCAGGATGCAGTGAAGGATAATGCTGAAGTAGAATCAAAGAAATCCAGATTAGCGTGTGAAGATCCCCTGAAGACAGATTTGAAAAGAAAAAAGAAATCTCACAAGAAAAGCCGTGATTTGGATAACCATGATTTGAATTTAGTTGCAATGTTGAAATTTGAATTGTCACATAATCAGCATTCAAGGCAACAGTCAAAATCTTGATTTGGACAAGATAATGGAAGAATTTTATCATTTTAAGGATGCTTCTTGAGAAAGTACAAAACTAGGTTTGATTACCATGACATAGACAACAGTTTTATTTGGTGTGTGACACACTTCACCCATTGAGGGCCAAAGGGTGTTGTAGATTTGTAGAGTTTTGATTTGCTGATCACATTGGTTTGTTGTAACTTTGTTTGATATCATCCCTCCTTTGTATATTTGCTGTTTGGTTAACTTGTTGTATTGAGACAGTTTGGAAACAAATGAAGTGTGAGCTCAGCTTGGTGTAGTATGAAAGGAAGTACCAAGCAGATATATGTATAATGCATGACGACATTAAGGAAATTAGATTCATTACTGCCTTATGCTTTTTAGCTGGGAATATGAATTATTGTTCTTGCTTTTTTTTTATCTAAACTTGACGACTTCCTTTTCTAAACGGGACATGCATGCAATTATCAATTAATAGAATTAGCTTGAATATTTTTGGGTTTTGGCCCTTTCACCGGATTCCACTTATTTAATTTACAAGAGTGAACTTTAAATTTACATGTATAATTTTAAAAATTAATGTACAGATTTGATTTAATCAAGACTGCTATGATGTTAACATATTTTTGGAGAGTATATACGTTCCATAATGTTTAAAGGTTTTTTTTTAATTAAAAAATTGTCTTAAGAATTACAGATTGAAACCTGAAACTTGCTTATAGTATGGAAGTTGTAATTTATATGTTCCAAACATACACTCCTGATGATGAAGTCAGTTATCTTCTCACCACCTCAAATTTCATAGGCCACCAAGTTAAATATGATACCGATACCAGTTCCAGAGTACATATGCTAGCAAGCTAAACAGAACAAATACATACCATTTCCCTCTGAACATTGTTACTTTTCTTGTTACAATAAAGGTCCTCAAGACTACTTTCCTTGTTACAATGAAAGTACTTAAGACCAGAAGAGGAAAGTTGGAAACAGTCAAAATTTGCACACTAAAACCAGGATCAATCCGGCATCAAGAAATTCCTATGGCAAGTTATATGCCACTACGTTATTTCTAGCCATTGTCCTCAAGTGCTTAACTACTTTCCATGAAAATTGAAATGCCTTACTTTTTCAGAAAAAATGGGTTACATTTGGTTGAAGCCATTAAGCCAGCAAGTCAAGTGCAAAACATGTTATAACTGACATCACAGAAACAACAAACTAGTAGTTATCAGCCCTTCTGCTTCTTATTTCCCATTACAGATGAAGTCAAAGGAAGTGCTGCCTTCCTCTTGGTAAATGCACTAGTTCTGCTTTCTAAGTCTTCATCGTCTTCGTTGTTATCTAAAACATCTCTTGTAATTGTGCTAGACTCTGCAGCACTCTTGGCTGTTTTTCTTTTCTCAGCTTCCAATTTGGAATATAATTTCCTATCAACAGGGTCATCTGAGGGCCCAACTTTGGATTGACGTGACACTTTTGCACCTAGTCCAAGCCTACATAGATGTGTGATAGTACAATGTAAGCAATAGTTGTCATGCCAGACAATTGAGTATAGCATATATTTTTGCAACTTTCAAAATGGTGAACAATTTAATGGTGCTGGTTATACTGACCTAGCAGGTCAACCCTCCATATCAGCGTCTGTTCCTTCATCATCATCAGCTTTGGTCATGTCATTTACCCATGCCTCAGCCTGCCAATCAGAATGGTAGACAAGTACATAAATCTAAAGGATTACATCCTTCAGTAGATGGAAATCAAATCACTTTCCAGAATGAGCTCCAATCTTTAAACAGATTTTTTGGTACTGCACAAATATCTACATAAACAAACTACATTATATTGTACTCAGAACTCATGACAAGCTTAGCAGACACATTTAAGATAGGCAATTACCAATTTCAATGCCTTGTCCAACTTAACAATTTGGGGAGTACTGGTTTTCTTTGGTGTTTCCTTAACACCACTCATTTCAAGCTCTTCCCTGACAAAGTGAAGATAACAGTTAATATCAATTTCAAGATTTTGAAATCCAACCAAGATTCATTAACAATTCTGCACATAACTTTATAGCCTGAATATCTGACAGTATAACACGTACCAAATCAAGTACTTATCATACCTCTACTGTCCTAGTATAAAATATGTTCCCTAGTTTAACCTAGTCTTACTTTGTCTAATACCCGGTGCGAAGAGCAATTTAGAGCTGGTTTGGATGAGGTTTTAGAAATTAAAAAAAATAAATGTGAGCTTTTTCTAAAAGATTTTCCAAAAAATTAAAAATTGTTTTGTTTGGATGTAATACTTATGTACTTTTTTATTATGCTTGAACAGCCTCTTCATATTGTAAAAACTTATTCTTTTTTAACTTCAAAAATTTAGCTAGAATATCAATGTGCTTTTTCTACATGAAAAAAGAAGGAAAAAAAAAAAGCCTCGTCTAAACACACTAAAATATAACGAAAGTGCAATTAAAAATAAATCTTTTTCTTTTTCCAATCAACAATAGCAAATCCAAAATGATTCCAATTCAGTGACTTGAAGAAGAGAGATTCATCACAAATTTTGTAATTCCAGTAACAAGGGTTTAGTTTTACTGGAAAACAACCATTCATCGATCCATGTTACACAAGCAAGGGTACAGAAAATTTTGCACAAGTTAGGCATCATAAAAACATGAAATTTCCTATGATAAAAAGCTTAACAAAATAAGCTTAAATTGTTCAACATTACATATCACAACAAGAAACTACCCATACTTAAAATCTTTTGTTCATGCGATTTTGCTGCATCAATCAATACTCTCTCTTTCTCAAGGTCAGTACCCATTTATTATTTCTAAAATTCTGTTAGCAGCACAACGAAAGAGGCCAAAACAATGAACTCATTCTTTTTCAGTTATATCAAAATTTCAGAACCCACTAACATCAATTTACTAAGAAATAAACAAGAAGAACAAGGAAGAGGAAAGGAAAATAAAAAAACAGAGAGGGTGAGAGAGACCCATACCTTGGCTGGTTGACTCGCTGTCGACGGTCACCGGGGAAGGGACGCTGGCTGTCGGTGTAGTCAGCCGGAGATGGGTGGTGCGTGGCGGTGCTTCTTCTTAGCGACCGAAAGTAGAGCCACGAAACACGAAAAGGTCACAAAAGCAAAAAGGAGGGGGCCTCAGACGCATAGATTTGATACTTGGATTTTTCATGTGGACAAAGCATCAGAAATGTTATTTTGAGGTGGACATATACATTTATATTTATTGTTAGATAGAATATAAGATAAATTAAATGGAATTTATGTCTAATTTAATAATAAATATGAGTATATCAACATATTATTCCTATAAAATATGAGTCAAAATAATATTATTCTTTAAGGACACACCCTCATCTAAAAGTAAAAGAGTAGTGAATCCATATGGTGTCCTACACTATAAATAATTTAACTCTTTTTTTTTTTAATCAATTCTTGTTAGGAAGGAGTGTTTGATCTAAATCAAATTAAAACCAAGAATCAATCCTAAAAAAAAACAAAATTAAAAATTGATTAAAATTGAAATAAATGGTTTGAATCTATTTTTAATTTGCGAAATTGAATCAAATTATCGGTTTTGGTTCTTATTTCCAAAACATGATTGAATTGATAACATATTATATTAATAATTATATATATTATAACTTATTAACATTTCATCTTCATATCTAAATTTGTCTCTCATTTTCACTTAACATCTTGGATTTTCAATTATACATTAATTCTTTTAATTTAATTAACATGATTTTTATTCAAAATTTTTTACCATTTGTTTAACTTGTAGTTAATAGTATTATATATTAGCATAACTTTTACAAAATAGCTTAGATTTTATAATTATATAGTTTTACAATAATAATTAGTCAAATTTAATGTTATTTGTAATTATTTTTTATATTTTATAAAATTTTTAGTAAAAATAAAAAATCAAACCAATTGAACCAATTTAAATTGGTTTAGTTTGGTTTGATTCTTAAAAAATAATCAAACCCAACTGAATTGACGATTGCTTTTTACCTCAGAATCAAACCAAATTGAACCACGAACACCCTTATTATTGAGTCTCCATAGTTAAATGCATCAACTAATACCCTTACATATAGTAGATTATTTTTAATTTTTTAAGTTAAAAACCAAAAGTTTAAATTGCAAGCTCATTTGGATGTGCTTTTTGGAAAAGATCTTTTATAGAAGTAAAAAATACTTTATTTTTTGATGTAACAGTAATTTACATTTGTATGTAATATTAAAATATCTTTATTTATTATTAAACATATTTTTTATGTTGTAAACATTTTTTTCTAGAATATAGAAATTATATCTTCTAAATATCTTTTTTTTTTTATTTTTCTACTAATTTTGTTTTTCCTTAAAAAATTTACCTAAACATACCGAAAAATACAAAAAGATATTTTTTTATAAAAAAAATGCATATAAACGAACTCTATATCCTATTTGATTGTATAACTTATTATTTTTTCCTCAAAGTAACAACGATTGTTCTTATTATTCATATGGTACTTTTTAGAATTTACTTGCATAAGGATTGAAATAAATTATTTACTCAACCCTAATTGATCCTTGATTTAATAATTGTACATCGCCAATAAATAATTTAGGTCAGTCCTTAAATATACATCATTAAATGATATTAGTCCATAAAAATAATAATTTTCATTCAAATTAGTCCAAGGATTAGTTAGGATTTGTCAATCATTGGCCAATGTGATTCATTTCAATTTATAAAATTTAAAATCTTAATAATTAGTTTCATACTTTGTATTAATCACGTTAGTCCTTGAAAGCACAAGTGATTTATGTCAATTGCTCAAACATATGTCATTAATTCAAATTAGTCCGTATGAATAATAACTTGACTTCCAGTGATTAGTTAGGATTTCCCCAAGGGCTAATGTGATTCAAGCTTATAAAGTTAGGGACTAATTAGTAAGATTTAAATTTTAGGAATTAAAATGAGTTACATATACAATTTTCATGATCAAAGTGAGCATTAACTTGATATATATAGCTATTCTTACTCCTATTTTACTATTAGTTTTTTTACTTGTAAATTATAATTTTTCTTAAAATTTAACTTACATGCACTAATAATATAAAATAGTTTTATATTGTTGAAAAATAGAGTTTTCCTAAAATGATAAATCATGGTTGGTGACAATGACAATGTAAAATTATTTTATACTATCAACACATGCAAATTAAAGTTTTCTAATATTATTTAATATACATATATAATAAAATTTACTACATTTTGCATTTGATATTATCACTAAATTGGCTGGTGGTGTCAAACATTGAAATGTTTGGGGTCTATTATGTTAAGTCGACATACCATTGACTTTTCTCTATTTAACCTTTTGCTCTCCCCTCGTATGGTTGGCACTGGATTTGGAAGCTAAAGGTGCTACAGAAATTTATCTTCATGCTCTGGCTGATCTCTCATAATTCTCTTCCCACAAATGAGCTTTGTTTTGCCTGAATATTAGGGATGTGTGGTTCGTAGAATGATTTTACATTCTCAAATAAATTCCTCAAATATTATTTTAAGAGAACTAACTATTCTTGTTCGCCTAGTTAAATTCCTTGAAATCTTATATAATATGCCTAGAAATGAACTATTTAGCTGTTTGGTTGACAAAAATATACCTGAAAAATATTGTGTGTTTTTTTAAAAAATGCCCCTAATAATTTAAGCTAAAAAATAATTTTTAATCACATATAATTAAGCATAGTTTAATACATATAACACTTGGATATGTTTGATAATTGAATCAGTTTAATACATATAACAAATTTTAGTCCTAATATTATTAAAATCTTTATAAACACTTAAACTTATAAGCAAACTTAATTTTTTATGCAAATAAAAAAAAAAAGAAAAAACTAGAGAAAGGAAACACATTGCCAAAACGTTCAAATACCCAAAGCTTTTTTCAAATGAGAGGGAGATTTGGGGGTGGCCAGGACTCAGTGTGTGTGACCATGGAGGAGCAAGACTGAGCAGGACGATGGCCACGATCTCCAACACGGCGGCCATGGTGAGGCGACGGGTGATGGTGCGATTGGGCTTATGAGGGTGTGCATCGATAGGAAGAAAGGGGCCTTCAACCACGACGACAATGACGGAGGAGGGAGAGGTGCTAGTGAGATGCTATTGCTTGACGTACGAGCACTCCTGGTGACAGCTTGAAGGCCGACACAATGGTGGTTGTGCACGATAGAGATGTGTTCGGGGGCAGAGGAATGCTGGTTCAAAGCTAGTAGCAATGGCATGGACGAGATGGCGCGACAGTGCATGGCACAGGCGGCGACGCTGCTGTGGTGGTGTGTCTTGTGGCAGCGGTTCATCCACCACGACATTGTTAGCGATGTCGAAGTCACCGGAGCAGCACCATGCCAATCAAGCTTCGTTCACCACTTCTCAACAGGGAAGAATTGCGGATAAGGGAGTTGGGTTAGACAGTGAGGGTAATTTTGTCTTTTCAAATTTTCACACACATTCCTTTCCTATAAGAATCTAACATTCCCATGAGAATAAAAAGGGAGCTGGTTTTATTCTCAAGAATGAAATATTCCTGGGAATATTTTTTTTGTCTTCCAACCAAATGCAGTAATCTTCTATTTCAAACCTTAAATTCCCGGAAATGTTCCAATATTCCGCGATCACACACCCCAGCTTCTTATTCAAGATGTCCCTTTGTGTAGTGAGTCAATTGAAATGATTCTTTATTCTTGCGGGACTATAGTAGAGCTTGGGAGGTTTGAGCATTCAAGTTTACGTCTCGACCATTTTTTTATTAGGGGTGTACAATTCAATTCAATACAATCCAATCAAAATCGTAAAGGAAAGCAATCCAAATCAAAAATCAAAATGGCAAAAGTTTAGATTTGATTGGATTTTTTTTTCGCAAACTGCTTGGATCACATTGGAATTTGGATCTAATTTTTAAAACTGATCCAATTCGTCAAATCATATTATATAATATAATATTGTTATTAATATATACTTTAACTATAATAAGTTTAATTTATCATTTTTTATTTTTTATGTGTCGTTCTCTTTTAAATAATAAATTATAAATATCAAATGGGTTATTTTTACTTTTTTTATTTATCCATTATGTTAACTTAATTTACTTATATTTTATCATACTTTAAAGTTAAAATTTTACATCATAAAAAATCGATCAAACCAATTCAATCCAAAATGATTAAAATTGAATTGGATTGAATCAATTTAGAATATAAATTAAACCAATCTAATAAAAAATTATGTTATTTGGATCAGATAGATTTTTCATCTAAAATCAATCTAAACCGTAATACAAACAACCATAATTTTTTTAGCTTGCCTTGGAAGAAACAACCACCAAGTTTACTAAGGGACAAGATGGGTTTCAATTCTTAGCAACTATGTGGTGGTTTTGGTGGTCCTGTTCCTCTATTGCGGGGGGGGATTGGTCCATGCATTAGGTCATCATGCACATCATGATTTTGTACCGCGACATTTGATAGACTCATGATTTTTTTCCTCTATTTGGATCAATGTGAATAGAAAGGAAAGAAAATAGACACAAAAAGAGATTTTGTCTTACTCTGAACAAGAGAATAGTGAGAGAGAAAATGAAAAAGGTGGTGCAACTCAAATAAAAATTCCCATGTTCCTAAATTATGTCTTATTTATTGTTTTCTCAATCATTTATTACCATACGGAAAGATAAGAATAAAAATAAATTTAAAAATTTATAAGTTAATAAATATACCATATTTATTACGACGTGTCAATAAGTGATTTTTCCTTGTCCTTAACAAATATTCGGGACAAATTAGTTTCTTTGATTTGAAAATTCCTGTGGCCTCTCACTTTTATAAAAGGAGACATATTAATCCCTTTGTTAACACATCATTTCTGTATTTGACAAAAAAACATGTATGACTTGTTAAATAGTTTATTTGACTATCTGTTAAGGCAAAAAATGACATGTCACAGAATGTCTATGTTTTGATTTTTTTTTTCACTATGTTTATGCATCTTCACAACATTATTTAGTACTATCATGGAGTTTAACGAAACTATAACAACAATTTAACGACATACGTGTTTTTTATTTATCAAGTATTAGAATTAGGGTGTAATCAAGTTTTGTTTGGGGTTTAGGAGAAAAATGAATCCAAATCAATTATTTTAGGTTTGGGTTCATCACTTTTTCATAGCTTGATTTGAACCCATCAAGTTTTGTTTGGTTTGATTCTGGTAAAGGTAATGATTGAAGAAAAATCTTATAAAGTTGAAAATCCGAAAAAATAAAGAAAAAATCTAAGAAAATTGAAAAAATAAAATCAAAGAACCACAAATTATAATCTAATAAATTTGTACCTGCTTAAAACTCAATGAGAATTAAAAAAGATGACATTATAAAAAGAAATTAGAATATCTATCAATGAATTCATTCCTTTTCCACAAAAAAACTAAGAATATTTATCAATGAAATCATTTCAAACAAAACTTACTCTCACACTCTTGATGTTCAATACAGGTAAGCAAAACAAACTACCCACAAGACAAGAAAATCAACTATTCAAGTCATTATCATCTATACTTAACAAATAAAAGTCATTTATACATAAGCTTTACAATTTACACAACCAAAACTAATTAAAAAAAAATACATATGGTATCTTTTTTATATAACAGAAAAATATACATAGTATCTTTGATAGAAATTATGTGGATTGCTTGATAAAATAAAATAATATAGCCTACCAATTAATCTAAAAGTTAGCAATTATAGGATGCCTTTGGATGAGATTTTGAGTTTCCAAAATCATCTTTTTACTAAAAAAATCACTTTTTATATATTTGAATAATTTTTTAAAAAATAACTAGAATTTAAAAATTTAATTTTAATTTTTTTAATTATAAATAAAATTTAAATTTTATAATAATTTTTTATAAAATCTAAAATAAACGTACACATAATCATTCACCATTCTGGTATAAAAATTTTCCAATATTAATATCGATCACAAGCAGCACCAAACAACGTTGGCAGGGAGCATCATGTTCATCATCATCACACACCAAAAACAAAGAAGAAATCAGTCAAAGCCCTCACAGCACCACTAAGAGAGACCCTTTCTTTTTATTTTTCTTTGTTCACTTCCTCTTTTCTCTCTTTTACTTTATAAATTTCTCCAATTCCCTCAAAATTTGCAAAATTTCTCGCCAGGTATGCCACTCCTTAACTTTCCATTTTTCGTTAATCTTAATCTTAAATATATCTCATTATTATTA
Source organism: Dalbergia oliveri (assembly GCA_030441495.1). Classification (NCBI taxonomy): domain Eukaryota; kingdom Viridiplantae; phylum Streptophyta; class Magnoliopsida; order Fabales; family Fabaceae; genus Dalbergia; species Dalbergia oliveri. The sequence goes on along the minus strand of JAMLFY010000005.1, from coordinate 30,224,442 downwards.
TTATTATCCCATTATTATTTTATTTATTTTACGAAAAACCATCTTTTTTTTTTCCCCGTTTTGGCAAATTACCAATAAAAAACCCTAGCTTCGTTAATACCCCCAAATTTTCAGCTCGGCACTTAGCTCACGCTTTGCATTTCCCTAGTCTGGAAATAACCAAAAAATTAAAAAAATGAGAATCGGAATTTCTCCACTCTCCAAAACCCTAACTTCGGATCGTGCTTAGGAGTTCGAATTGTGAAGCTTTTTCTGTTGTTGGATTTGATTTTACGTAGGTTTATTTTTTTATTTTATTTATTCATTTTTTTGCGTGTTCAGCTTTGTGTAGAGTATTTGCTCAACACATAGCTTGTATTTGATATTAAAGTTGAGGTTTTATTTATTTATTTTTTTAAAGATGATTCAGCTGGTGGGTTTGTCTTCAAATTTTCCGTCTCTTACATCTGAAGAAGTTTCATTTTGGTGCATTGGTTAGTTTGAGATTAATTAGGAGGCAAAATAAGTTACAAAAAAGAGTGTAATTTATGTATTTTTTTTTTAATGGGTTTTGGACTTATGCTTGTGAATCGGAAGTGATTTGGGTGGAATTTGCAATGTTTTTGTAGTCTATTGAAATTTATATATTACTGTAAGATATGGGTTTCTGATTCTGCAACTCTAAAATGGTTGCAACTAGTTTGTTCTCTAGTTCTTAGGATTAGCTCTCTTCATAGGGGTGCCATTTCCATTTTGTTGTTGTTGTACTTAATATGTAGAATCATTTTAATAGAAAGTTTTCCGTTTTAATGGTGTACAATGTCTGCAAGTCCATTTTTTATTCATTTGTATAATTGGTGTGATAATGTTTGTATTGGATTGACAGAGGAGATGCCTGTTATGTTATATTTGAAGTTTCTAACTTCATGGGTGTGTTTGCACCATTTTTATTTTTAGAAAAACGACTCTTACATGGTTACACATTGGGGATTTGGCTTCAACTTCAATTTCAGGATATAAGCTTAATTTTTTTATTTGTTTTTGGTTGGTTTTGCTTCAGCATCTATATCTAGAAACTGTGCTAAGTGTGTACTGGGGTTTAGGATATTAATTTTTTTTTTAAATTTTCCTGAATATTTTACATTCCCTGCATTTTAAATGCGATATGCAGAGTAGAGTATATTTTTAATGGTTTTTTGGAGCATACGTATGGCCTTTGAGTCTATTCAGATGCTTGGTTCTCTGCATTTGTTATTGGTTCTTAAGGTGCATATTATGTACATTTTTTTTACTCATTGCCCATTTGTGTGCTTGCAGGTCAGGATAGTAACATCTTGCCTTACAATTTTGGGTTCCACATGTTGGATCTCAAGTTTGGGATATTTAGTGTCTGATGCATCGGGATTTCAGTGCATATCCTTTTGTTGTTGATGGAAGTTCAATAAGACTTAGATTTGATGCCTGAGGTGATATGCTTTAATTATTTGTTCTATTGTGTTGTGTGTATTTTTTTATTTGCTGCTGTTTTTCCTTAGGACTTGTTTTTTAGCTTGCTTAACTGGTTTTGGTTATCACAGCTACTTGTGGTGGTTTGATGCTGAGGGCAGTATGCTGGTTATAGTTGGGGGAAATGCAAAGGTATCATGCTGGCAGCTGCACCAGTGCAGTTAATAACAGAGCGATTGGTGGACCATCAACTAGGGAGATTGGAAGAACTGATTCATCTTCCTTACCAGCTAACTTTCCTGTAAGTTCAAGGTAAGATATTTTGCTACTGGCATTGTCCTGTTATAACTTCATTCCCTCTTTTTTCTTCCCAATGATTGTGATTGTGGCATATATGACAAAGGTACTGCATATTCCAAATAAATGTGATTGTAGTGCAGCTTCACGTGATTCAGTGATTGTTGTTTTTGCAGTGGCAATTGATTTGATTTGTTTAATGCAATTTGTAACCTGGCGAAATTTCTTCAGAGTATGTTCATTTATTTCTTGATGAATATTCTAATCATTGGTACTAGCTTCATTTCATTTTTGCTTCTAATTCATTTATCTACTTGAGAAATACAAATCATTTTCTTATAATAACCAACTAAACATTTTTCTTCTGTTCATTTCATTTCCTATTAGTGTCATCTACCTCTTATGCTCTGCTTGGATGGTCAGATCAACTAGAAATATTAGGGCTCATATGCACAGTAGCAACTAACCAGGGCTCATAGTATTAGGTTTAAGAAAGTTGATATATACAGGGTTGAAAACTTTTTATTTCTTTGATTATGTTGGTTGTGTATAATGGTTTAAGTTTGCAACCTATTTTGGTCTTCCATCGTAATATACTTGCAGTTCTCTTTTCGTTATTGTTATGCTTCAATTGCATGAACAGTTCTAATGTGTGTCCTCCTGGATGTGCTGACTAAATAAGCAAAGAAAATGCTTATGCAGGATTTCCCCTCTGTGAAGTTTAGTTTTGTTATTTGTGCTGAAAATTCAGCAATTATATATTGGTTAATTATCTTATATTTTGGGGACCTCTCTGAATCTATGAACTAAGCTTTTGAAAATGTTGATGTTGAGAAATGAAGTTAGCAGTTACTGTCATCATGAACTTAAATAGCTGCTCACTGTCATTTATTTATTTATTTTTAAAAAATTAATAAGCTCATTGGATGAGCTCATAAATTCATCTTTGAGAATTGAATTGTATCACCAAATTCCAAAATTTTAATTCCATATAGTAAAAAGATTTCAGTTTAAGAGTTTTCTTTTTCTTTTTACTTTAAGATAAAGGTTCCAATGCAGAAGGAAAATAAAAGAGGTATCCCTGTTAGGAATGGGATTTTGCTTGTTATTATTGTTATTGTTATTGTTGTTATTATTATTATTATAATAATTATTAATTATTCCCTTTCACACTTGAAAATTACAACTGCATAAGATAGTGTTTGAACTTCCCAATCAGGGAATGGTAGCAGTGGATCTGCAGAAATAACTGGTATAATATTGCTGTGTTTCTATCTCTGTATATTTTGTATTAAGAATAAGATTTCCCCATTTCCTCATCATTTAAATAATCAAAACCTTTTATTGTTTATTATTATTCCGTGGTTGGAGCTTCTATGCCGTGCATTATATTTTCAGAATAGTCTTAAACAATAAACATGATAGGTGAAGCCTGTTAAGTTGGTGGTGTTTTGTTTCAAACAATTTTTTTAAGGATGAATTCAGTGGGAATTTAAGTCCAAATCCAAGTACTGTAATGTGGGTTTGTAAGGTTTTTATAGAGCCATATTGCATGGACGCACCATTTTGGTAATTGGTTCATGTGTCGTTTGTACGTATTCAATTTAATGTCTTTTGGTAATGGTCGTGACAGACACAACATAGACATTGTCTTCTAAAATATGAAATATAAAATAACGCAGATTTTGGGTTTGTTTTAATCTTTTAATATTTTTTTAATAATGAACAAAGAAAATGCAGGGGTGCAGCTTATATATTTGATACTATGAACAATAAAATAATCTTAATTTTAATTAACACATTTTGGCATGTTCTTGTCTTGTAATTTTTAAAATTTAGTGAGTTCCTCATGTCCGTTACTTGTTATACCTGTGTTTGTGTCAGTGCTTGTGCTACAAATAGAGAAGGGATTACATGTGGGTTGTTTGTATTTGATTTAACCATAGGTTAATAAGAATGGCATTTTATGTTCTGTCTATGTTGCTTTTGAAACGTTCATTTAATCTAATATTGCAATATTTATTTCAATTTTGAAGAGTGTATTTTGTTTGGTACTCAGTATTCAGTAATAACATGGTACATTATTTGTTATGTGATGCTAAATCAGTAATCTGATGTCGCTAACTTGCTAATCATCTCCAACACAATGGTCTTGTGTTTGCAGGCGACTGCCTCCTTTAAACCCATACAAGTTGAAGTGTGATAGAGAACCTCTGAACTCCAGGTAGTTAATGCTCATTATAAAGCCTGTTTTCAAATTGTTGCTTACTTTTAGTTCATAATTAATAGTCATTCTAGGCTTTTTAGGGGTTAAACTTGCATGTATACTGTTAATGTTCTAAGTATTAGGCTAACAAGGTTTTAATCTTTGGTGTAATTAGTTTTGTTTGTAAGTTTACTTTATCTAGTTGTATATTGAGTTTATAAATGCTACTATTTTAATCTCAGGCTTGGGCCACCAGACTATCACCCCCAAACACCAAACTGCCCTGAGGAGACTTTGACCAAAGAATATTTGCAATCTGGATATAAGGATACAGTTGAGGGGCTTGAGGTATATCCTTAATTTCTATTTTTGGGTTTATTCTTGTGGATTGACTCTCCTTGATGAGTCATTGAAAATCAACTTGTGCTTTCTTAGAAACAGATTGTTTGTAACAGTTCAAAACCTTCCCTTATGTCTGGTGTCTTCTGTCTTATAACATTGCAATACTTTTTATGTGCTCAGGAAGCTAGAGAAATTTCGCTGACTCAGGTTCAACATTTTAACAAGACAATTGTCCTTAATTGCAAAGAGGTGACCTGCTTGTCTGTGAGAGATTTATAGCCTTTAACTATGCTATGAGTTTATTGCACATTCTTACATGTTTAAATTTTGTATTCATTCTAAGTCTTTTTAGATATAGTTAGTTCTTTAATATTTTGTCTTTTTTCCAGGCCGTTAGAAAACGTCTAAGGGCCATCAATGAATCACGTGTTCAGAAGCGGAAGGTGATGATTGATGATCTTTATTCTGTGTTATTTTTGTCCTTGGTGAACATTATGCTTGCCTCTTAAGAGACATCCATATTTGTGCCTTCTTTTTCTCTTATTTTGGATATAGTGGCCCCTACCTATGACAGTTCATTATGAAGTTAATAATTGTACATGATAGTGCTTACTTTGACAGGCTGGTCAAGTCTATGGAGTTCCTCTTTCAGGATCACAGCTTGCCAAGCCTGGTGTTTTCCCCGATCAAAGGCCATGTGATGAAGACTTCCGGAAGAAATGGATTGAGGTATACTTGGTGAAACTTTTGCTCGTTCTGCTTTCTTGTTCGCCCAACATTCTTGCATAACAATATCTTCCCCTTGTTATTGATTCTGTTGGAATATGAGGCTTATAAGTCTTATTTTTAGTACTGGGCTTGGGCTTGTATTTGTAGAGTTAGTACTTGACCTAATTATTAGTATGAATAGGAGCATTATGTCAGGGTATTGTATAACAGATTTATCAACAGTCAGTATTCTACTGTTAGCCATCTTTCTATCTTTTCACCTTCCTAACTGAACCATAAAATTCCAACATGTTGAAATGACGGGGCTTAGTTGAGAAAAAAAGGAGGAATCAGACCAAGACACTTAACAATTCGATGTGAGATTGATATTAGAGTTGATATGATACCCTAAATTAATACTCCTATAGTCCTATTTATATTAATAATAATTAATGAAGGTACTGGTATTACTAGTATAGGCCTAAGCCCACCAACAACAATACTGGTAACAATATTCTAGCAGTTTCTATTTAGTATTTGTTGAATTCATATGAAGAAAGCACAAGGCCATGAATTATTTGTGGTTTTTGGGTGATTGTTTTGTAATCTGACAGGAAGCAGTTTGTGAATATAGATGGATTAGGAATATTTTTTGTAGTCCTGTACAGGCTATAGTTATTCATGAATTTAGAAGAGTCATTGTTATATATATGTTCTTAAATTGTTTAGGTGTCTTGTTGTCTAGGTTGATATCCTGTTTAATCCTTACAAACTCTATTAAACTTTTTTGTAGGGCTTATCTCAACCGCACAAGCGATTATGTACTTTGGTTGATCTTGTTCCTCGTTATGGAAGGAAATCACTGTTAGAGGTTCTTATCAGGAATAATGTTCCATTGCTGAGGGCTACCTGGTTTATAAAGATTTCATACCTCAATTTGGTATGGATAGCTTCAATATTATGTAATTTATTTCCTTATTACATGCTGAAGTTTATTTCTTTTATTTTTTACCGCTCAATATTGAAGGTAGATTATGGTTGATTTTTGCAGGTTTGGCCTGGTTCTGCAAGTTTTTCTTCTGGGACTGCTGATAAAACTCAGCCATCCTGTTCTGAGCTTTGGACCAAAGATGTTATTGATTACTTACAAATTCTGATGGATGAATTTTTCTCAAAAAATACTTCTCACTCTACCCATCATAATCGTGATCGGTCACTTCTGCACAAAAGTGACCAATTATCTTCTGTTTCTGATGGTGAAGAACCATCCTTACATTTTAGATGGTGGTATATTGTGCGGCTTCTGCATTGGCATCATGCTGAAGGGCTGCTTCTTCCGTCTCTTGTCATTGATTGGGTTTTGCTTCAACTACAGGTACTTTACTTTGTTGTTTGCATACAACAAGCCTTGTGTGCTCATGAAAATAAAATGGTGTATTTAATATTTTTTTTTGGCTGATTCCAATCCTTCAGGCTCCGGCTTTTGATTTTTCATGTTTCTGCTTCTTTTAGGCAAAGGAATTGCTTGAGATATGGCAGCTGCTATTGCCTATTGTATACGGCTTTCTAGAAATTGTTGTTCTATCTCAAGTATATGTTCGCACTCTTGCTGGAGTTGCTCTTCGTATTATTCGTGATCCTGCTCCAGGTGGATCAGATCTAGTAGATAATTCACGGAGGGCATACACAACTTCTGCTCTGATTGAGATGCTCCGGTATTTAATACTTGTGGCTCCAGAGACTTTTGTTGCTTTTGATTGCTTTCCTTTACCATCCTCTGTAGTTTCACACACAACAAATGATGGCAATTTTGTACTAAAAGCAACTGAAGCTGCAGGAAAGATAAGAAATAGTTCAGAAGATGTTGTTTGTTTGCTTAGAAGTAAAGGCCTTGACACACAATACCAATCATTGGCATTTGATCATGTTGTTTCATGCATCCAGAAACATGCAGAAGATCTTACAAAGGCTGCAAGCCCAGGCTATCCAGGTCACTCTCTGGCTAAAGCTGCACAAGCCTTGGATAAATCCCTTGTGTTGGGTGATCTACACAGAGCATACAAGTTTCTTTTTGAAGATCCTTGTGATGGAAATGTGTCTGAGGGTTGGGTTGCAAAAGTCAGCCCTTGCTTAAGATTGTCACTGAAGTGGATCGGGACTGTAAATACATCACTTATTTACTCCGTGTTTTTCCTGTGTGAGTGGGCAACATGTGATTTCAGGGATTTTCGGACTGGTAGGCTTTGTGGCATAAAGTTTACAGGTAGAAACGATGTTTCCCAAGTGCGTATAGCAGTAAGACTTTTAAAGAAGAAACTGAGGGATATACAGACTTTACCAAGACAAAAGAATGGAAGCAATCATAGAGTTGGTTATTTAGCAAAATGTTCAAGTCTGCAGACTAATTGGTATTTTTTGAACAATGTACCCAAAATAAAGTCTAGTTTAAAAATCGTGGATTGGAGTCCCCGTTCATCGGTTATATTGAAAGCCCAGGTCCTCTACATGATGTCATAGTTTGTTGGATTGATCAGCATGTGGTTCATAAAGGGGAAGGCCTCAAACGCCTACATTTGTTTATAATAGAACTTGTGCATGCAGGCATCTTTTACCCCTTGGCATATGTACGCCAGCTGATAGTGAGTGGGATCATGGATATGAATGTTAATGTAGCTGACTTGGAAAGGCAGAGAAGACATCGTGAAATCTTGAAACAGCTTCCTGGGAACTTCATGCGTCAAGCTTTGGAAGAATCAGGGATTGTTGAAGGGCCCCATCTCATTGAAGCCTTGCAAATTTACTTGAATGAACGTCGCCTCATACTTCGTGGTTCTTTGAGTGAGAGCAATGGCAATGCCAGTAGTGCCAATATATCTGCTTTTAAGCAAAAATGTTGTCCATCTTCAACAAAAGATGGAGATTCTACAGTATCAGTTGAAAAGCAGAGAACTGTTTTTTCTAAAAAATATCTTCTAAAAATGCAAAGGATGGCACTTGTGTCGAAGAACTGATGGCAGCCATCTCAGTACTGTTACAGATACCAAATACTTCATCTAATGTAAGCACTACTGGACTGGATGAATCTCAAGGCAGTTTCAGAAGATCTATTGGGTCTCACAGCAAGATTGATCAAGTTGAAGCTACACCTGGATGTGAAGAATGTAGAAGAACAAAAAGACAAAAATTGAGTGAGGAAAGAAGTTCATTTGTTCAAGCTCATTCTCCAGTTCTATCTGATGATGAAGATACATGGTGGGTTAAGAAGGGGTTGAAATCCTTGGAATCTCTCAAAGTTGATCAACCACTTAAGTCAACCAAGCAGGTTACTAAGACTCGACAAAAGACTGTGCGAAAACCCAGAGTCTTGCTCAACTGGGAGCTTCTAGGATTGAGGGGAGCCAAGGAGCATCAACAAGTCATATGTGCGATAATAAGGTAAGCTGCCCTCACCATAGAACTTCTATGGATGGAGACACACCGAGGTCTGTTGATGGAATTCGAACAAGTCATTGTGAAGATATTGTTTCAATTGGCAAGGCATTAAAACGGCTTCGCTTTGTTGAGAAAAGGGAAATAGTAGCTTGGCTGATCACTGTAGTTAAGCAGCTTATTGAAGAGACTGAAAGAAATGTGGGTAAGGTTGGTCAGTTTGGCAGGCCTTCTGCTAGTGTGGATGATAGAAGCTCAATCCGCTGGAAACTTGGTGAGGATGAACTTTCTGCCTTGCTTTATCTGTTGGATATCTCAGATGATTTAGTATCAGCTGCGAAGTTCCTCCTTTGGTTGTTGCCAAAGGTTTACAGTAGCTCCAATTCTACAATTCACAGTGGAAGGAATGTTCCAATGCTGCCAAGAAATGTGGAAAACCAAGTTTGTGATGTGGGAGAGGCTTTCCTGCTATCATCACTGAGAAGGTTTACCGTCCACTTATTTTTTATAGTCATATTGTTTGTTGCTGTTGAAATTTGTTATTTTGTTCCTTTTGTAAGTTATTATGCTCTTCCCTTTCTGACCTTCCCTTCTAATTCATGTGCGGTTAGCTGCCTTTTAAATAACTGAATGCTTTTCAATATGTGATTCTATGTTTTTCTCCAAAGATACTGTGGCAACTCCATGCTTATTATGATACTTTTGTTGGTCATATTAACTAAATTAGGCCAATGTCGTGAGAGTTCTAAGTTTTCCGCTGCATCACTTAGATGTTCCCAATTGGAAATATTTTGTCTGGTTGATTAAACAAATAATTGTTTGTCTTGATACAAGGGCCGAATGCAAATGTTAAGACAAGTTTGCTGAACCTTGGGTGAAGTTTCCATTACTTCATATGAGATCCCTAGCCATCCCCTCACTAACATTTTTTTTTTTTTGATGCAGGTATGAGAACATTCTTGCTGCAGCAGATCTCATTCCTGAAGCTTTGTCAACTGTAATGAATCGTGCTACAGCTATTATGGCATCTAATGGAAGGGTTTTGGGTTCAGGAGCCCTTGCTTTTGCTCGTTATTTATTGAAAAAATATAACAATGTGGCTACTGTCATTGAGTGGGAGAAAAATTTTAAGGCTACGTGTGATAAGAGACTTGCTTCTGAACTTGAATCTGGACGGTTGGTGGATGGGGAGTTAGGGCTTCCCCTGGAGTTGAGGACCCTGATGGCTTTTTCCGTCAAAAAATAAGTGGTGGCCGGTTACCATCCAGAGTAGGTGCAGGCATGAGAGATGTAGTGCAGCGTAATGTAGAAGACGCATTTCACCATCTTTTGGAAAAGACAGAAAGCACTTCGCTGCTGGTACACTAAAAGGTCCTGCTTTAGAAAAATGGGATAATGGATATCAAATAGCTCAACAAATTGTTATGGGTCTTATAGACTGCATAAGGCAGACTGGTGGTGCAGCTCAAGAGGGGGATCCTTCTTTGGTTACTTCTGCAGTTTCTGCCATTGTTGGCAGTGTTGGTCCAACTTTGGCAAAATTGCCCGATTTTTCAGCTGGCAGTAATCATTCAAACATATCGTTGGCAACAAGTTCATTGAACTATGCTAAATGTATTCTGCGAATGCATATAACTTGTTTGTGCCTGCTTAAGGAGGCCTTAGGTGAGCGCCAGAGCCGTGTATTTGAGATTGCTCTTGCAACAGAAGCTTCTACTGCTCTTGCTGGAGTTTTTGCTCCTAGTAAGGCATCCCGAACTCAGTTTCAAATGTCACCTGAAACCCATGATACTAGTAATTCTATTTCAAATGATAACAACTCTAGTAAAGTTGTGGTTGCTAGAACAACAAAAATTGTTGCTGCTGTTTCTGCACTAGTTGTTGGTGCGATTATATCTGGTGTTACAAGTCTTGAAAGAATGGTAACCATTCTCAGATTAAAGGAAGGGCTGGATGTAGTACAATTTGTAAGAAGCACAAGATCCAATTCAAATGGAAATGCACGTTCAGTTGGGGCTTTTAAGGTGGATAGTTCAGTTGAAGTTCATGTCCATTGGTTTAGATTGCTTGTTGGAAACTGTAGAACCATCTGTGAGGGCTTAGTGGTGGATCTCTTGGGTGAACCATCTGTTGTAGCTCTTTCAAGGATGCAGCGTGTGCTTCCTCTAAGTTTGGTCTTTCCACCTGCCTATGCAATATTTGCCTTTGTCATGTGGCGGCCCTTCATTTTGAATGCTAATGTAGCAGTTCGTGAAGACATGAATCAACTTTATCAGTCTTTAACAATTGGCATAAATGATGCAATAAAGCATTTGCCTTTTCGAGATGTATGTTTAAGAGACTGTCAGGGTCTTTATGATCTTATGGCTGCAGATATGTGTGATGCTGACTTTGCTACATTGCTAGAGTTGAGTGGCTCTGATATGCATTCGAAATCCATGGCATTTGTTCCCCTTCGTGCTAGGCTGTTTCTAAATGCCATGATTGATTGTAAGATGCCCAAATCTGTTTATACAAAGGATGACGGAAGCCGGATATCTGGACATGGTGAATCTAAAATTCAGTTTACAGATAGTGAATCTAAGCTTCAGGATAAGATTGTGCGTATTTTAGATGCTCTGCAGCCTGCCAGATTTCACTGGCAGTGGGTTGAACTCAGGTTGCTTTTAAATGAACAAGCCCTCATTGAAAAACTGGAGACACATTCTTTAGCTGATGCTATAAAATTGTCCTCACATAGTTCAGAGAAGGCTGTTGCTTCTGAGAATGAGAACAATTTTATTCAAATAATTTTGACAAGGTTATTGGTTAGACCTGATGCTGCTCCCCTTTTCTCAGAGCTGGTTCATCTTTTTGGCAGATTGCTAGAGGAATCAATGTTGTTGCAGGCTAAATGGTTCCTTGGTGGTCAAGATGTCCTTTTTGGTTGGAAGACCATTCGGCAACGGCTAATTAACATCGCTGAGAGTAAAGGACTTTCTGTTAAGGCCCAGTTTTCAGATCCCTGGGGTTGGTGCAGCCCACGTACTGATCCCATAACTGTCAAGAGGAATAAAAGGAAAGTTGATTCCATGTCTCTGAAGAAGGGGAAGTTGTTGAAGAGGGAATGGATACAAAAAGGTGCATTAAAAGGTTCTCTCAAGTGGTTGATTCAGAAACCTCTAGCTGTAATAAGCAACATTGGACTGAGAGGTCTTATTGAGTTAGTTCTTCCTTGCATAGATCAAAGCTCTGATGAAACTCGCAATTCCTTTGCAAGCGATTTGATCAAACAGTTAAATAATATTGAGCAACAAATAACTGCTGTTACTCGTGGGAAGTAAGCCAGTGGGTGCTCCTGTAATTGAAGGTCAGACAAGAAATAAATAGCCGCAAAAATATGAAAGGTGGTGGCAGCCCAGGGTTAGCCAGACGGACAGCTGCAGCAGATTCTTCTCCACCTTCTCCTGCTGCATTACGAGCTTCCATGTCGTTACGTCTGCAGTTACTCATGAGATTTCTTCCTTTTCTTTGCACGGATGGGTAATTAAGACTATATTTTTAATCTTCGTATTTTTGCCAGGCTTTGTTAAAAATGTTTTTTTCCTTCTTGCATTGTTGCTGTGCTGAAGTTAACTTTTTCTCGACTGGATAAATAATAAGAGATTCGTTGGAAAATGTTCATTTGTTCTCAATTGTTTGGGGAAGTATGTGCCTTTACAGTTTTCTTGAAATGTAGAAAAGATGGTGACAAATGCAATATGAACATCTTTCAATGATATAATTGTATACTACATGCTGTATTATCATTGTTCCAGCTGTTTGCACTAATGATCATAGTTCATTATTAGTTTGTTTTTTGTATTAGAATTGTTTTAAGCATGAACTTTGGTGTTGGAAAATCCCTCTTTAGGGTATGTTTGGTTGGGGAGTAAAATTGGAGTAAATTTTCCATGGATGAGATTCATGTATAATTTTGTACATGGAGTTCATCCATGAAAAATTACACCTTATTTTTACCCTCCAACCAACACGCCCTTGTTTTGGTTAAAAATGGGAGGAGGTGTGATATCAATGGATGAACTCCATGTATAAAATTTACACATTGAACTCATCCATGGCATTTTCCCCCTCATTTTGAACCCCTAACCGAACACACTCTTAGAAGGGAAATATGGACAATTGTGCTCTGATGATATATTCTTTGTTGATCTATACTTAATTATTATATCAAATACAAGTCATAGGACTATTACATGCTAGAACTAGGGGCAGTTTATCTAGATTTTCAATTTTGCAGGGAGCCTTCTGTTCGAAACATGAGACATACACTTGCATCAGTAATTCTTCGTCTCCTGGGTAGCCGGATTGTGCTTGATGATGCAGACATTTTGGCATATAGCACATATCCTTCTCCATTGAGGAAGGAAATGGAGTCACCTTCTGAAGCTGCTTGTGCTACTTTTATAGATTCTTCTGTTGAGGGCTTGTTTGATCGTTTGTTGTTGATTTTGCATGGATTGTTGAGTAGCTGTCCCCAAGTTGGCTTAGGTTGAAACCAATGTCAAAGATTACTACTGAACCTACAAAGGAATTTTGTGGATTTGATCGACAGTTGTTGGAGACTTTGCAGGTTTGATCCTTCAACCTATGACACAACTTTTAGTTTCTGTCACTTATACGAAGGCATTTAGCCATATTTGGCATTTAATTTATCAACAATCTTATTTAAAGTAAGAAACTGGTCGAAGCAGAGATCATAAAAGTGTTCTTTCAATTATTGGGGTATTCTTTGACTGCTACACCGGAGTCATAATTCAATTTACACATCAGCTTGGTTTATAGTTCTTTAATAGAAACTCTAATTTTGTTTCATTAATGGATAAGATGGAAATACGAGGAAAGTTTCTCCAGACTGAAAAGAATTGAACATGTTGAATTGTATCATACATTTATGTTTTTTGTCTTTATCATTTATTATGAGAGATATGGTTAGAATTTATTATGATAGATATGGTTAGGTAAGCATTTATTATGATGGATATGGTTAGGTAAGTTAGTATCTTACACATTTATTACGTAGTACAATAGGCCTATAAATTGTATCTTTCTCTATACAAAAGATGAGGGAAAAAATTACTTCACTTCTATAATTCCTAGCCTTTCTTCAAGTTTCTTTTTCAAGTTGGTATCAGAACTCCCGATTTGGGTGCTTGATCACTTTTCCGCCTTCAGCCTTCATTGCTGGACATTTATAGCCTTAATTGCTGTAGTTATTTATTCATTTTTCCTTTTTCCCCTTGAATTTTCCCTTTTTATTCCTCTCTCACTGTTACAAACCTCTAGCCACCCTTCTTTTTGACCTCTTCGACCCACTCTGACCTCCTCCGGCCACCCTATCACCATGGCAGAACCTAAAACCTCCGCTGCTATTACACCTACACCTTTAAATCCTAACAACCTTCCTGTTTTGCACCCAACCTACCATTTGAATGGAAAAAATTACTTGCAGTGGGCTCAAGTTATTCGGCATACTCTCAAAGGTCGTCGGAAATTGTCCCACACGAGGGAAATCCTCCTGAAAAGGACAACCCTACTTTTGAGGCTTGGGATAATGAGGATTCTCTTATTATGACATGGCTATGGAACTCTATGATTCCTGAAATCGTCGAAATTGTATGTTTCTTACTTCCTCCCGTGCGTTTGGGATGTACTTAGCAAGACTTTCTCCAAGAAGCAGGATATTGCTACTTGTTATGAGTTGAAGACGAAAATATTCTCCACCAAGCAAGGAGTAATGTCGGAACAGATTACTATGGTGTTCTCACTTGGTCTGTGGATTGAGTTGGACCAATACCAAAACTTGAGATGGAATGTAGCAAGGATACTTCTACTTTGGCAAACTTTGTTGGACAGGATTTTTGAGTTTCTTTTGGCTTAAATCTAGAATATGACCCCATTCGAGTTTTTGGGTAAAGAGCAACTCTCAACTATATCCAGGTGTTCTACACGTGCGGGGAGAGAGTCGTAGGGCAGTTATGCTTGATGACAAACCCAGTGGTTTAGCTTTGTTCACTGGCAGAAGCCAAGCCAGGATCCCCTTCTTCCTTTTCAAGGCCTTCCCAAGATAGTCGTTGGTGCCCCTTTTGCAAGAAGTATGGGCATATTAAAGAGACTTGCTTTAAATTTCAGAAAAGACAAAGATCTTAGCCGCACAGGAGGATTTTGCGCTGCCAAGTAGTCAAGCCTTTGTGGCTGCATCAACAATGCCCCCTCTCCTTAGGTGGATGATGAAGTTCCTGCCCTTAGTAAGGATGAGCTTACACACTTACGGTCCTCATAAGCACTATTAGTAAGCCTTCTGGCTCTTGGTCTCTAACCTTGTTGGTAAGGTTCCTTGTTCTCAATCTTTTCATGCATCTAATATTGAATGTAAGGATTTATGGATCATTGACTTTGGTGCGACTGATCATATGATCTCTAAAACCCCTTATTTTTCTTCCTACCTTCCCATTTTTGAAAAATGCCATATCACTGTAGCTGATGGCTCCCAAACCTCAGTCAGGATCTGGTAGCATTTCTCTTCGCCCTTCTTTACACTTAAATAATGTCCTTCACATTCCCCACTCGCAGTAACCTTATCTTTGTTTATAAGCTTACCAAAGATCTTAATTGTGCTGTAAGTTTTTTCCATTCATATTGTGTTGTTCAGGATCTTCGGATGACGATTGGAGTTGCTAAGGAACAAAGAGGGTTATATTATCTCCTTAATGCACTAGCTGAAGGTGATAGTAAACAGAAGATACCGACATTGTGTTATACCAAATTCAAAATCTCAGGCATCACAAATTTGGTTACACCATAGGCGTCTAGGACATCCTCCTTTTCAATTAATAAAGTCTATGTATTTGTCTCTTTTTTAAAGGAGTCAGTTGAATCATTTTCTTGTGAAGTTTGTCAGTTGCTAAACCGATGTCATTTCCATCTAATTTTAATAAAAGTGATGAACCTTTTGTACTTATTCATTCTGACGTTGGGTCCTACATCTATTCCTAATATCACTGGCACAAAATGGTTTGTTTCTTTTGTTAATGATTGCACACGTGTCACTTGGCTTTTTCTTATGAAGGATAAATCTGAAGTTTTTCAACTCTTTGTTTAGTTTTATCATATGATTAAAACACTATTTGGAAAATCCATTGAACGATTATGTTCATAATGGAAGGGAATATGTGAATCAACAGTTTTGTAATTTTATGAAAGAGCATGGCATTATTCATGAACTTACATGTGTTGATACTCCTCAACAAAATGATGTGGCAGAGCGGAAGAATAGGCATTTACTAGAGGCTACCTGCTCTTCTTTTCCAAATGTCTGTCCCTAGCTCTTATTGGGGTGAAGTGGTTTTAACAGCTGCCTACCTAATTAATAGGGTGCCTTCTCGGGTCCTTGGTAATGTCAGTCCTATTCAATCTATGTTGTCTCACTTTCCCTTTGTTCCAATTATGCAAAGTTTACAGCCTCGGGTTTTTGGATGTGTAGCCTTTGTCCATGTGCATCGTCAACATCGTACTAAACTTGATCCTAGGGCCATCAAATGTGTTTTCATAGGTTATGCTCCTAACAAGAAAGGATACAAATGTTTTCACCCATCCAGTCATCGTTTCTTTGTCTCTTTGGTTGTTATATTTTGTGAAACTGAGTCGTTTTTTAGTCCTCTACTTCAGGGGAGAGTCTAGTAGAAGTTGAGACCTTTTTCCTCAACCCTTTCTCCCTTTTCGCTAAGGCCTTTCTTCCTCAATCCTTTATCACTTTCCCATCATCCCAAGAGTTAGAGTCTTCCACCACTACACTCGAGGAAGCTCAGAAGAAACCACTTTTGGTGTATGAAAGGAGAAATAAACCCGATATGATCTAGCAGCAACTTCAAGAGTCTGAACTTGTGGTAAGTATTGAAGAAATTAACTCTTCCAATATTTGTGAACCCAACCTAGATGACTTACCGATTGCCTTGAGAAAAGAAAAAAGAACTTCCACTAAACATCCTATTTCTCTTTTTGTCTCCTCTAAACACCTTTCCTTGTAGCATCAAAGTTTCATTGCAGCTATTGATTCCATACAAATCCCAAACTCAGGACAAGAGGCATTAAAAGATATGAACTGGGTTCAAGCCATGAATGAGGAAATGAGGGCGTTAGAGAAAATGGAATGTGGGAGATTGAGAGGCCAAAAGATAAAAGGCCGTGGGATGTAGGTGGATATACACTGAAGTATCGGTTAGATGGTGAGTTAGATCGATATAAAGCAAGACTAGTTGCAAAGGATACACATAGACGTATGGAATTGACTATGAGGAGACGTTTGCTCCTATAGCAAAGATGAATACAGTTAGAGTCTTGCTTTCGCTTATTTTGGATGGGATTTGCATCAATTCGATGTAAAGAATACATTTTTACATGGAGACTTAGAGGAAGAAATTTACATGGAAATTCCTCTTGGATACGATGTCACCAATGGAAGAAACAAGGTATGCAGGCTATAAAAGGCTTTGTATGGGTTGAAACAGTCCCTTGTGCATGGTTTGGGAGATTTGCAAAGGCCATGATGTCGCTTGGATACAGGCAGAGTCAAGGGGACCATACTCTTTTCTTAAACATATAGTTGGAGGAAAACTTATGGTTCTCCTGGTATATGTGGACGACATCATTGTATCAGGTAATGATCCAATTGAGAAGAAGCTCTTGGAGGAGAAGTTAGCTGCTGAATTTTAAATGAAAAATCTAGGAAAATTAAGATACTTCCTTGGAATAGAGGTGGCATACTCTAAGCAAGACATCTTTATCTTTCAAAGGAAATATATCCTAGATTTGCTTAAAGAGACTGGGAAGCTTGAGAGCAAAGCTACTATTGTTCCCATTGAACAAAACTATTGAATGAGAAGTGAAGAGGAGAATTCCAATGTTGATAAGGCACAATACCAAAGATTGGTGGGAAAACTCATATACTTGGTCCATACTAGGCCAGACTTGGCTTATGCTGTGAGTGTGATTAGTCAATTCATGCATGATCCTAAAGTGAGACACATGCAAGCAGGAGAAAGAATATATGGTATCTTAAGGCCACACTTGGTAGGGGATGTTCAAAAGTGGTGACAAGCTCTCTATAGAAGTCTACATGATGCTGATTATGCATGCTCTATTAGTGACAGAAGATCAACATCAGGATATTGTATGCTTCTAGGAGGACATTTGGTGACTTGGAGAAGCAAAAAGCAAAATGTTGTTGCAAGATCAAGTGCGAGGCAGAATTTCGTGCCATGTCACAAGGAATTTGCGAGTCACTATGGTTAAAAATTATCTTGGATGACTTGAAGATAAAATATGAGGCTCCTATGAAGATGTTAGGTGACAATAAATCAGTTATTAGCATTGCTCATAATCCTGTCCAACATGATAGGACGAAGCATATTGAAATTGACCGACACTTCATCAAGGAGAAGTTGGATAGTGGACTTATAACCAATGTACATGTTCCTTCCGATTACAGCTGGCGGATATGTTGACTAAGGGCCTACCCACAGAGCGGTTTCAGGAGATTACACGCAAGCTGGAATGATAGATATCCATTCACCAGCTTGAGGGGGGTGTTGAATTGTATCATACATTTATGATTTTTGTCTTTATCATTTATTATGATTGATATAGCATTTATTGTAATAAATATGGTTAGCATTTATTATGATAGATATGGTAGATATGGTTAGGTAACATTTATTATGATGGATATGGTTAGGTAAGTTAGTATCTTACACATTTATTAGGTAGTCCTTACAATAAGCCTATAAATTGTATTTTTTTCTATACCAAAAGATGAGAGAAAGAATTACTTCACTTTTATAGTTCCTAGCCTTTCTTCAAGTTTCTTTTTCAAGTGAACATGATCATTGGATTTAGAGTCTCTGTCTCACTCCTAAAACTTTGCAACTTCTGAAGGTCTTTTGGTTTCCTCCCTCCCATCCCAAATTTATTATCTTGTAATAACCTTTTATTTTTTTTCATATTTGACAATCTGCAGCATATAGGCTTCTTGATTGTCTAATGGTCTATTGTCTAATGCAGAATGACTTAGATCGCATGCAACTGCCAGACACTGTCAGGTGGCGTATCCAAGCTGCTATGCCTGTACTCATTCCCCTGATGCAGTGCTCTTTCTCCTGCCAGCCACCATCTGTTCCTCCTTCAGCTCTTGTTTCACTTCAATCCAGCAATACAAATTCTGGGTTTAACTCGAGCAGTTTGACTGTTCCTCAGAGGAACTCGGTTCTATCATCAAGAACTGCAGCATCAGGGAAGTCAAAACAGCAGGACAATGAGATGGATGTTGACCCCTGGACACTTTTAGAAGATGGCGCTGGATCTTGCACTTCTGCTAGCAATACTGCCATTATAGCAAGTGGGGACCGTGTTAACATTCATGCTGCCAGCTGGCTTAAAGGGGCTGTAAGGGTGAGGCGGACAGACCTTACATATGTTGGTGCCGTGGACGATGATAGTTGATTAACAAAATTTTGATTGGTTTGGACTTCGGATTATGCAAACCCCTCGGCAGGTTTATTTGTTATTTCACGTTATTGATGCATGAGTGGCGTGAAGATGCCATTTGGTGCAGGCCCTTGTGCTAAAGGGAACTTGAGGGGATACCATTTTGAGACAGGTGAAGAGATGGGTTCTTTGTTGGGTGAGAAGTGAAAGGTCTCCTCACACTGCCCATCATCCTGTTGGTTCTGGCCTGGTTGACTTACTAACCTGTTCACACCCTCCCCCATCAGATCTGGACTTTGCACTTTCAAGCACAGTCCAGAGGCTTTTGTTGTATATATAGGTTGATTGTTTTCACTTTCCCAATTGATCTGCGTAATATATCCTCAGGTGATCTGTAGCTGTTACATGCTCATTCATTCATGTCTAAATTATCACTTTGTGTGAGCTTCGGCTGTATCTTTTGGGGGCTCAAGCACACACAAGGGCACGTAACCATTTTTCTTGATACTTTTAGATTATCAAAATTATCTGTGCTTTTGATCTTTAGCATCAGCATGATATACAACATAAAATTATTTACTTGGTAGTTCATAAAGGATTTATGAGAGTCATGTTAGATAACATACACACTAGGTGCAGAATGTGCTTTAGTATATAAGCCAATCTTTACCATCATTTTTATGGTGACTATAGATAGTAGATTGACTTGAATAGAAACATATCAAGAACTGATCCAACCATGTGCCTCGTTTTTAGATTAATTGGAATATGCTTCATTGCTGCCCATGGTAGTGTTTCTAATGATCAACCCTCAATGTTCTGATTCTGTTATCTAGGGTGTTCTCATATGTGTTGCCCAAAGAGCAACCGTTGCTTGTAATAAATTTCAATAGAAGATGATTTTAAATTTAAAGTTCCTTTTTCTCGTTTTCCATTTGGTTGCTTATTATGCAAAGGGATATAAAATCCTATCTATATACTAGCAAGTGAATTTAGAAAGTATTTTGGTCGTGGAGAGTTGATTTTTGGCTGAATAAATATTCATTTCCATAGGGAAAATGAAAATAAACAAGAAAAATGTTCTTAAAAAATTAATTTTAGGTGACAAATTTCAACTAGTCATAAATATTCAACGATTTTAGTTGAATTTTTAATGAATCTGAGTATGAAGAAAATATGGACTATCATTTGTTAATAAAAGTGAATTTTCGTTATGGTTAGTAAAAATATTTCACGCCTATTATCTACCTCATTATATTTACCACGTTTAGTAGAAACAATTAAAATCCAGAGTTAGTTATACATTAATATCCAAATGTCTAGATGATGGCAAAATTGTAAGTACAAAAATCATTTTTCGAAGATGAAGCCACTATTAATTATGTTTAAAGCTTCAACCGA
The DNA here is from genome assembly GCA_030441495.1 of Dalbergia oliveri. Taxonomy (NCBI): domain Eukaryota; kingdom Viridiplantae; phylum Streptophyta; class Magnoliopsida; order Fabales; family Fabaceae; genus Dalbergia; species Dalbergia oliveri. The sequence continues at coordinate 30,204,113 of JAMLFY010000005.1, read as the reverse complement.
GGAAAAATATTTGTGTACAATATAAATTTACAACATATTTGTACCGTGCACAGGAAGACAACAAACATGGTGGTACAACCATATTTCCCTTTCTCCATAGATCCCACAATTTTACGTGTCTTCTTGTGCATAGTATTAAAATGTTGTAAGTATGTATTATACACATGACACTTCTCAACTGAATTTGAAAACTCTCATATGTGGACTTAACTACCAAGCTTCATTCATACACATGCAAGTGAAAGAAGTGAATATCTTTCCACACAATCACTTACTACCTGTCTACATTCTTCTAATGCTATAAGGTGTGCAAAATATTTTTGGATGGAACAGTAACAGTGTGATACCAATGCAAAACCCATTTGTAAAATATCTAGACATCTCGGTTCCTCATTGAATTATCTACATAAAAAACATCTTCAATCCAGGCAACAATATTGAATGCTAGGCCTTCCAACACTCTTGAATAACTCTCCAGTACTGCTTTCCCAACATCCTGCAAAAAGCAGAACTTGTCATGTTTGATTTTGCACTTCATTCTTCACTCAAACTTGATTCTCTAACAAAAGTCAAAACCATGATTTTGTCAAAAGCAAGAATTTCTTACTTTCACTTGGGGTATTCTAATAACATAAAAAAAGGGTGGCCAGTGTATGAGACTTCCACCTAGTGGGAGTTTGGAAGGTGGATATGCGTAGCCTTACCTTATAAGCATAAGACTATTCTAATAATATTTTGTCAAAATCACTTTTCAAAGAAGGAATTATATCTAAATCATTTTACTTCAAAATCACATTTAGTATTAATCAACTCCAACAAAATCAAACACATCATGAATTAAGTTTACAAAGCCAGAACCAACACACTATGTCTGGGCCTTATACTATTTCTTAATGCTGTACATATGATATGAATATGATCTAATATACTGCTAAACTTACCCTGTTGTATTGAATCTTGCATGTGTCCAAAGAAGTTTGTGAAAGCTCAGGATATCTTTGCTTCAGACAGAACAACAAACTCTCAGCTCTCTCAGCTAATGTGTAGTTTTTGTCCTTTCGGTCGGTGTCAGCCATGAGATCCTTGACTTTGCTCCATGATGTTTGTGAATGGCTCAGGCAAGCTTTTCGCCTCCATGAGTACATTGATGACTCAACCCTGTCTGCTAGCTCAAGTGCTTCATGTTCAGAACTTATTTTGAGGTAGTCAAGAAGTTGATCAGGAGAGAACTTTTCTGCAGCATTCATATAGTGGTAAATTGTGTCCCCCATGCTTGTTCTTCCACTCTGAAGAAATCAATGTTTGGAAAGAGCCAAAAAACTAAGATTAGATTTTAGTCATTTTTATAGAAGTGTATGAATGCATACTGGTAGCATGAAAACAATAAGGCACATACTATAGTGCTGTTGGTATCTCAAACTGCACCGAGCATTTTCATTTTACTTTAATAGCTTTTTAACATGTCAATAGTACATGTGATGGCAGCACATTTGGCTAGTGTGTTGGTCCTGTGATCTCAGGGGCTCGAACATGCGACCTAGAGATCACTTCTCCAACGTGCTAGCCAAATGTATTGTCACTGTACCTCTGAAGAATTGAAATATTAAAATATTATTAAAGTATAACAAAAATGCATGAAACAGTTTTAGATGCCAACTGCGCCATAGTATGCACCAAACAAAATTTCTCCTGCATTAACTACATACCTTAAATCTTTTTTGACAATTTTCAAGGAAATAGGCATAATATTAACAAATCTCATTCGATTTACATGCTACTTGTACCTTATATGAAATTATATCATCCCGTTTTCTACAAGTCTCAGCTGCTATTATTGGCTTCCATAAAAGGCTTATGAAATTTGATGAAAAATTCCAAGACATTTGCCTTAAGGGGTCACATTTAACGGGATCCTCAATCACTTGGCTATAGAATTTCAGCTGGAAAAAAAAATGTAGACTCACTCTGAGATTTCAACAGAAAATTTCCTCACTAAGACTTTCAGAAACACAAATCATTTTATAACAATAGGGGATAACCAATATGGACTCACCTTTGGAAGATTATCAATATAGCTTTCTGGGATATCAATCTCAGCAAGGACATTGTTATTTATTGCCATGGCTGCTTTATGAATTTGATTAGCACAATCCCTTTTCTCTGTCAAATGCTTCCTTGACTTATCAGAGAGGCCACCAGGGAGAACACAAGGCACTGGCAGCCACCATTTCTCGTCCTTTCGCTGAACAATCCTTCGGAATGAGGCTGCACGCATGCGAGCTGAATTCGGTATGTTATCTGCATACCAAAATTCAGTATCCTGGAAGGTATCCAATATTTCCTGAAAAAACAAAAAAATCATGTTAATGAGCCACATGAGGCATCTTGATGCAAAATGAGGTGTTACATAAAAGAAGCAATTGAGGTTTGTCTTACAATGAGCATTGTGTCAAGCTTCTGCAAAGCAGGGAGGTTGATATAAATGTCTGACCTTGGTCTGCTTTTCATCATCTGAGAGACATTATCAGATCAAGTTAGACACATTTAGAGATGCCAAAACAGCTCCATTAACGTTATAGTTATCAATCATTTAGCCAAAAAAAGGTTCACCTCCACAATAGTGCCATCTTCTAAATATTGTGCAGTTGGTGCAAATTCTACTATGTAATCACACACTGATAGAAGAACCTTCATTTCCCTTTTCCACATAGCCTTCTTCTCAGGTTTAAGTGGCTCCAACTTCAAACTTTGTCCAAATACAGTTGCTGCAGAATTCACAATCCAAACATGTTCAATGACATAAAAAAAAGACAACCCTTTCGACAGATTATGGCATTGCTATTATTAAAACTTAAAACAAAACAAAAAAAAATTACCATAGAGATTGGTTATGGCATTTGAGATTGTAACTGCAGTGCAAACACCTTTCCCACCACCAGACATGTCTTCTCCCAGCAGAAGCTTTGAGAATCTTTCCTTCATCATTTCAATCTCACCTAATAGTACACAACCAATTCAATTGCCAATGAAAATTGTACTTATTCAAAGAGTAAAAACTTCACAAAAATAAGCACACAAGCAATGTAAACCAACCTGAATCCAAAAGATCACACTCATCCAGCTTAGCATCCAGTACTGAATTCTTGCGCAGCTTCATTCCTAGCCTGGAAATAACGGCTTGTTTACTACCTGGTTTTGCCCCACCGCCGCCGTCCACCGAGATGGTGAAGACTCGCTGACATAGCTACTGTCATCCATTGACTCTGACATGTTTGATGCCTCTGAGTTTGTCCAGGCTTCAGTGGCTGAATGATCCACATAAGGAGAAGAAGGGTGATAACAACCCACATCAGAATTTTCATCGAAGTTTGATATTTTGTCCATCTTAGCACAAGAATCTGTGATCAACTTCCTCAACACCTGCACATGAAACATGAAGATTTGAGATTTGAGTCACAAAAATTGAGCTTGTGGGGTCTTAATTTTGGTATACTTCAAGATCACTTTGATACATACTAGGCTACTAAAGCATGACATAGATAGAACACAGCTTAAAATGTGCAAAATTTTCATTGAAATCAAACTATAGATATAGAAAACAAAAAAGAGACAAAAGGGGAGATCAAAAGAAAAAGTAGAAAAAATTGAATGTTCTTGTCTTATAGGTGAAAAAAAAAAAAACGAATTTGAAAATATGAAAAGCAAAAGTTTAGTTCCCAAAGAATGCTGCTGCTATTGAGACTCAAAACAATCCACTGTAAAACGCAGCAAAGGGTTATGAGAAAAAAGCATCCTTTGACAACTTTCCGAGGTTGAAGCTAACAGAAATTTGAAACTTCAAAACAAACGGTTGGGAGAAAAAGGCAAAGGGTCCCAGCATTGTTCTTTACTGATGTAACCTTTTTTTATGTGCCATATTTGAATTTGAAGTTTTGAACTATATAGCTATTACTATAGCTTAACATTACAGCGTTTGAAACAGTTCCCTCCTAAGCGTTTGTCCCTCTATCTTCTTCCCTGAGACTTTTCCATGCAAAAGGAAGAAAACCTTATTTGTCAAATAAAAGCCAAAAAAAATTATTGCCAAATTATTACATGTTGCAACTGTAATAATTAGTTAATAATAGTTAACAAAGTATTAGCAAATTATTACATGTACTAGTTGAAAATGAAGCTAAGATGAGAATCTTCAGGTCCTGCGTGTGGTTATAGAACTGTGTCTATATGATTCCTAAACAAATGTAACTAATAGATTTTGTTTCACGGGGATTATTACCGTGCAAAATATATAAAATACTATGCTCCCTTTATTTTGAAATAATCGTGGCTTTTTGATTTTTTTTTTTATCTTTTAGAATATTTATATATTTATAATATTTATATAGTATTAATTTTTTTTTTATACTCTTAATATAAATATATTAATTAAGTAATCAATACATAATTACCAAGATGAATAATAATTATTATAGAAGGATGGTTTTGTTAACTCATAATTTTATACATTTAATTTACCAAGATGTTTTTTTATTTTCCTTAGTATATGTATTATTTGATTTTGGACAATTATTCTGAAACGAAGGAAGTACATTAAAAGGAAAAGGTTACAAGCATTAACAGTTGTTGTTTAAATAAATTAGGGTGATTAACACTTAGAATGAAATAATATAAAATTATGGATAATGCCAAAAAATAAAGCAAAAACAGGCATGCATAGTTTCGACTTTTTCACCTGTTTTGAATTCGAGGATAGTGGAATCCGGAAAGTAGTGGGTATGGATTTGATCACTGAGGAAGCCCAAAACCGCTACTTTAGTCTGGAATTATTAAATATTTAAGATTATATATATTTTTTAATTTGCAGAAGAGAATTATATGACATTTAACAATCAACATCCAACGATTCTTTTCAATTTTTTGTTTCCCCATTAAATAATTGTCACCTTTTATGTTTACATAAATTTTTAAAAAAGCCCAATAATTAAATTGTAATTTTAAAGAAATTAAAATATATTTTACAAAACTGTCCCATCTCTTGATTTTCCGTCTTTTTTAATATCATTTTCGCCCATTCATATTCCTCATTTGAAGAATAAGAAAAAAATATTTTTAATTTTTTTAAAGTGGCAGATAATCATATAAAAATTAACTTTAAAAAAGAAATGCCTATTTAAAAACAGAGAGCACATATGAAAGATTATTATAATACTTTTTTTTTAATCGAGGATTATAATAATACTGATGCTTGAACAAGTATTTATAATTCCCAAAATAATTTGATCATCAGTTTTTTTATTTTTTTGATAAAATAATTTGATCATTGTTATTGTCAAGACTGATGTGGCTGCAGGTGAACCACACGAACACGAAAACAAGTAAGTGCACGTACGCAATTATTCAATGATTCCTGGTGGTAGTTTTCTGAGGGAGTAACGTTAGTTCCACTTATAATTTGTAGGATATTATGTTGACATATTTTTATTTATTAATGAGATATAACATTCAAATGGTGAATAAAAGTATATTGACAAAGTATCTTGAAGGTACAAATAACATAATGGGAGATGAAGACAAACATATGTTTCAGTAGCTTTCTGAAATATATATTGTATATCCGTTAACACATAAAATCCATTTTAGCTGTGCATGTCCCATATCTACTTAATTAAGAAAACAAAACCAAATCAATCTTAAAACTAAGATTTGGGAATAGGATCCTAGTTGCCATTTTCCTTTTCTTGGTGGAAATTCAATACAACTGGGGTAGCTAGCCTGTTTGGGTCAGGTTTGTTTGAAAGGCACCCGTGAACAATATTAAAGGTGATGAAGAAAAAATATTGTTCCTTGTAGACAATTCATCTTCACTAGTTTTTTCTTTGTGTGTGTGTGTGTGTGTGGAGAGGCTGAGTCATGATTATTTATTTGGTAGATGCAACTTATCATATGGTATTGTTTATACATGAACTGAAAATTTTCTTGAAGGTGCTAAACTATGTTGCACTAATATTTATCATATTATGTACAATATCTAGGACGTATCACATTCAAATATCAATACTTTGATATTTAAAATATGTCAAAATTATTTTTTTTTGGTGATTTGACAAATTAATTTGTCTATAAAATATCATTCATATATATATTTTATGTTTTTTTAAGATAGTTATGATAAGAGTCAAATAAATTTAATAATACATTGATAATATTATCTTAAAATTAATAAATTTAATATATATCAATATATATAAACACGTATCACTACATCTTAAATTTTAGAATTTCATCATATTTCTATATTATTGTCATATCGTATTGATATTGTATTCAATCTTTGCGCTTCATAAGTGCTAAGATAAGACGTGCACACCATTTTTAAAACAATAAAGTTTGGCAGACTATCATTTGGTTCATGGCTGCTAGATGAATCACCAGGAATATATGCAATATTAATTTGAAGGGTTGCGGTTAAGATAAGACGTGCACTCCATATGGTTGCTGTTGCCTTGCTCAGGATTAAGAGTTCAAAACAATTTTAAATTGTATGCATTTGAAGGGCGCATTAATTAATTTTAAGTATTTGTTTATTTTATTAGTTCTTTACTATAGATTAAAGAGATTCGAAAATTAAAAAATTGGTTCCAATGATGAAACAGTAATACCAGAAGAGGTCAATGCTAAATTGTCATTAATCATGATGTGTATATCACAATTTTTTTTCACTTAAATTAACTAATCAGTAGCAATAGAAGAGGTTAGTAAAATTTTAATAAATCTTAGAAGCCTTCAATGATAATTTTATAAAATAAAAGTATATCGAATATAATTGCATTAAATCTCGGGAGGTGAATATAATTTTCTTTTATATATTTATTTAGGGTTTTGGAGAAAGGTAGGAGTTCATTGTGATTTCAGTTAAACTCAAATGTCGTTATATCTGTGATATGATAGTAACACAGCTTGTGTATGTGCACTTGCATGTGTTTTCTATAGAGCAATGTTGTTTGGCATAACGCGAATATATCACGAGAGAAAAAGATACAAAGTTAGTGAGTACCATCTTTTCTTTTCGTTTATTATTCCTAATTTTTTTACTGATAAATAACATTTCTTTTTCTTTAGTTATTCATTATCAATCGAGGTCTGTTAAAACAGCTGTTATTATTATAGTGTGAAAATACAAGATACGAAGTAGTGGAATCCACTATACTTTCTCTCAATATTTAATATTTAAGAGCCCTAAAATTATATGTTTACTTTACCTTAGTCCTTAAAATTAAGAAATTGTTATTTACTTCTTGAAATTGTAAGAAATTATTCAATTTAGTCCTTATAATAATGTTCGCATGGACTATATTAAATCAAAATGATTAAATTGAAATTTTCTTAATTTCATGAAATAAAACACACGTACAAAGACCAAAAAGAATCTTTACTCCAATATTTACTATTCTATTTCTTTCTCTCACCAACTATGTTAATATACTATGTCTAACTTGTTATGTAGTAATATACAATTTTTCTTGTCAATTTTTTTACAAAGGGAAAAGCTCACCCCAAAATTTTAGGTTTAGCAACAAGTTTAAGGGCTAAAGCATATTTTTGGACTCATCGAGGACATATAGAGGACTTACAAATCACTCATTCATAAAAAAATAGAGAATCAAACCCAAGTCTTGATGATGCATAAATGAAAGGTCAACCAATCATGCTGAGCTAATGCACGTTGTCTCTCAATCCACCTCTATATGTACGCAAGAAGGGTTTGTTTTGATACATCTTAAAACTAGGAAGAGCACACAGGTTTGCATATATCCATGAATAAAATCAAAGCACATAGATTTGTTTGTTGAAAGTACTGGAAAGTAATCTAAAAAATTCCAGGCATTAAATAGGGTTCCTGGTTGCAATTTGGTAGCGGTTTTCTATAACATAGAGGGGATTTAAGTATCTTACTACCAACCATACAACACCTGTTGGCTGTTGCAGCTTGTATATGTGCTTTTAAAATTAGTATTATTTTTTCAATAAATGGTAAGTAAATCAAACCAACAATAAGAGTAGAACACATTGAGTTTGCATACAGTACAACCAATATCTGATCAAGCTTTTTCCTAACTTCTTAACCTTACACTACTCTCTTCTCTTTCACTATGAAAACAGTGGAAAATCTAGAATCCAACTAAATATGCACACTTGAAGACCAGTTCATATAGAGGAATCATATAGTATTGTTCTCTAATCTACATGGATTAAGATCCTCGCGTCTTTATTTTTAGCATGACCACGTCATGTTAAGAGAGAGATAGACACGGACTCAAATTGGGTTGTAAAAATTTTCAAAGAACTTTATTTATTTAAAGTTCTTGTGTCTATTTCTCTCTTAACATGGCATATAGTAAGATTCAAAACAAACAAGAGAGGATCCTAATTTGATGCACACAGACCAAGAATGAGCTGATTTCTTTTTGTGTAACTATTTACAGCTGTGCCTTGATTCCAGCAAAATCTCTGACTGTGTAACCGACCTTTTCAAATCTTCCTATTTGATTGTTAATCTCTCTAAATTTCAAGTAGTCCAAGCACAAAAATGGCTTGTAAATCCTCTTGTTCCCTTCTCCAACCACTTCATCTGGTGCCAAGATCACCTTGTCATCCTCAAAGCACCAAAAGAATGCTAAGGAAAGCCTTTGCACTGGCTGTCTCAAAACAACTCTATGTTCTGAGGACCTCAATTTATCATTGCTCCAAGCTTGCAACATGTCCCCTATGTTCACCACTAAGGTCCCTTCAGAGGGGCTTATATCTATCCACTGTCCCTCATTTGATCTTACTTGAAGCCCTCCAATTTCATCCTGGCATAAGATAGTAATACAGCTCATATCAGTATGCATTCCAAGCCCCTCAACTTGATCTTCCATGCTATCTGGTGCAGAATAATTGTTTATTCTGAAGTAGCCATGACACTTGCTGAATTCAGAATCATAGAACTTCTCTCAATGCCATCCCCTAAGCTCATCAAAGCAGCCCTTATAATTCTCTTGGACAAATCTTCCATCTTGCTACCATATTCTTGCAGCATCTCACTATACAAAAACACAACTAAATAAACTCATGCTTGAATGAGTAAAATCACATAGAGAAATTCAATAGGGCATGTTGAAGTTTGCTTATACATTACCTGAATTTGGAGTCTTGTATGTCAAAGAGGACATCTGAAGAACTCTTAGCAGAAGCATAGAAGTTGGGTCCACTAAATCTGAGGCTCTCAAAGAATGGAGAGGCAATGAAATGAGGGGTGTAAGATTTTAGAGATGAGAGAGGGCCAAGCTTGAGTTTAGTATCAGAAGGGAGGCTGAAGAGCTGTTTGGATAGTGATTGGAGCTGGCTGCACAGATCTTTGGAGATTCCATGGTTGGTTATGAGGAAGAATCCCCAATCTTTGTTTGCTTTGGAGAGAGAGGATAAAGAAGAGTGCTGCAATGGCTGAGATATGTCTAAAATGGGGATGTTAGCACAAGGTTTGCACATAGTCATTGTGCCTAAGATATGAAGATGAGGTATAGATGTTGCCACCTAAATGTTGGGTTACACAGTATGTAGAAGTTGAAGTTAGCCAAAAGCTTAAGAGGTTAGAACCGAAGAAGGAAAATGAAGGGAAGATAGGTATATTATTTTTTGTCAATCAATTGGGGAAATGTCATAAAAAATATGCATTGCAAGTTGCAACCCAAAAAGTTAAAAAAACCAAAACTAAATTGTAGGTGCCTATGTGCAGTGTGTGTCACTAAGATATATATAACTGGATCATTTGTTGAGACTAGTCATTGGTCGAAACTGAATGATCATGCGCAATCATGAGTCTATGACCTTGGCTACAATCAGGTGCTACCATTTTGAAAAGGCTATTGATGAAAGGAGGCATCAATCAGGTGCTACCATTTTGAAAAGGCTGTTGATATAATGATATTGATAAAAGGGGGCATCAACAAGGGGTGAAAATTCTGTCAATAGAAAGAGCACACACTTTGTGGTCCTCTATTGTGGCCGAAAGAGATTACTTCAGTATAGTTACCTGTAAGTTGTAATACAAATACAAAACAGGTGAGAGACTTATTCGATCCAATTATGGGAGGGAGAAAATGATATAGAAGATGGATAGTAAGAATTAGGTAGCAGAGTGTTGGGGCGTAGGGATTGATTTATAATGTAATTAAATGATATCACGATATCAGAGTACCAAACTAATTATGATAGGATTAAATCTATCAACTCTCAAAGCGTATTGAAAATAAATATGTGCAGAGCCAAGAACACCAAATTTTAGCATGGAAAACATTCAAATAGCAAGAAAAAAATCATGAGATAAATTTCGAAAATATTCCACAATATCCAAGATCCTAGAGATAAATATAGTGTTTTTTGAGAATCCTCTTATTCAAATACTATAATTTTGTAGTATTAATGAATAATAGAGATGATAACTAAAATTTACTCTGTATATACCTAATCCCTATATTTTTTAGGATTTGCTCACACTATTTTTTCCTCTCACTTTAAGAGAATAACACACTCTGGATGTAGCTCTTGTTCCGCAACTCTTATCTGGTTTTGCTTCTGCTGCTTGGTCTACACTCAATGGCAAACTCACCTCTATTTATAGATGATATCCTCAGTGTGAAAGCATTGCAATGTTTCGGCTCTGCAGGCAAAATTTTCTTTGCCTCTACCACCGGCCCACTATATCTATTTGGCCATGCAAAAATTGGTTAAGGCTTGCAAAGTTCAATTTCAACAAATTTTCACTGTTGGTAATAAATTTCTTGTCTTGTGGCTTTTGACCACAACGGCTGGACCCCACACAAAGACTTCTTTTGTTTACCTGATGCTTGATTTTAACATGCATTCCCAATCAGCAAGAAGGACAGGCTGGTTAGCAAGCATCTCAACTTGGTATCAGTGGAAATCATATTCTTCAATTAATAAACTTCTAGAGCTAGAGACCTGCTTCAAGTGAAACAAACACCATTAACTTGACATATGTAATATGAACTATATACAGTTGTAAGATTCGGATAATGACCAAACTGCTATTCTTTTTACATAATTATGGAAGACACCCTTTTCAATATATGTGGAATCTTGTATAAATAAGTGAAATTTTCAATTATGGAAGTAGTGAATTTGTTTCTAACAAAAAACGGGGAATTATGTATTAATAATTGCGAATTTCAATTCTGTAAGTGATAAATTTAGTAAAAAGATTTTTATGCATTTTCAATTATCTTACTGCATTCATTATAAGGGTGTGTTTGGTTAGGGAGTAAAATTGAGAATAAATTTTACATGGATGAGGTTCATGTACAATTTTACACATAGAGTTCATCCATGAAAATTATACTCCATTTTTACTTAGAGTCAAACACACCCTAAATGTAAGTAAAATTCTGAACTATTTACACATCGATCTCTATATATCTAAAATGATAGCTGAAACCAATATACAAATAACATTTTCCTAGATTGAAACTGCATACATAGTTCATAGTTGTATGTTCACAGAAACAGCATGCACTGGTTAGGGCCAGAGAAATGGTTATTTAATTTGATGCTAAAACCAGAAACTAATGGGACAAAATATGATGCGTGGGGCATGATAGGATTGACCTGAGGAAGAGAGAGATTGGTTGGAAGATATATTTATGATTGCACAGCAACAATTATGTCCAAAAAAGGTACTTACAAATTTGCTCATACTACCAACGTGTTTGGTTTTGATTATTAGCAATGTTTGGCCACTGTCACGTTACTATTTTATTTTACGGTTACCAAATGCTTGTGGCCAAACCCATTCATGATCATCTCAAATTATAAATGGAAAGTGGTACTAGTCTCTTTGGTGTGGAATAAAGTACCACAAAACTATTTTCTCGTTGGGTGCAACGAGGAAAGATAATGATTACATTCCCTTGCAGCGCCCAACAAAGGTTTAATTGGAGGATTGTAGTAAACAACATAATAATTAAAAGAAAATATAATCTCTTATTTCAAATTTTACGAAATAGAATCCATATTTCCATAAAGTTAACAGTCATTTCGTGTGTTATTATCATCATCATTATCATCATGTGATCCAAGTGAGGTTCTCAACTCAGCTTACAACATGGGGTCTTTATGGCTTTAGTTGATTTATACAGTAAAAAGAATTGATCAATATTTTTATTATATAATTATAGAAATATCGTTGCTATGAACTTGTATTTTGTTAATTGCGATTATTGTGATAAGATTAGTCCATGAGATCAAGATTTTTGCTTTTAACATTTATTCTATTTTGTTTTTATTTTAGTGGTCGACTTTTTTAGGTCTGACTCGGGACTATGGATTATGGCTTGGGACAATGGATTAGACGAATTCTATCCAACTCATGACTTGGCCCAATAGTTTTTGAGGTTAGCCCAATAAGGGTAAAGGTGAACATTGCCCAACAAGAAAGCGGCCTTGGCTGGGACCTCTACGTCCTCCCTTGAAGAGATCGACCTGTTGACCGAAAAAAAAAAAAACAACAGAGATCGACCCTCGACCAAAAAGAAAATAAAAAATCCCTTGAAGAGATGATAAAGAAAAATGAGTATTTTTAACAATTCAAATATTGAAAGTGTCAATAAAAGTATTGTCAATAAAAATATTTTTGACATAAAGCATGTAACACTCCAATTTCTATATACTAATTGCTTTGGTTAGTTGATGGATAATTAGTCATTCATAATTAATTTTAGGATCTTAGTAAAATTTGATTTCCCTCCTTGTGTTTCCTTTTGAAAATTTAAACTAAAGAATGGATGAATTAAATAATCTTTATTTGGAATTAGAGGTGTATGAAAATAATATTTTAATGAGTATCTCATATTCATTTTGGTGACTTTGTGTATAAAATCACTAAGCTAACCCCATTTACATATACCTAATTGTCAAATTACCTTTCACATACACACACCCACACTCACACAAACAAAAAAAGAAAGAAAACCCAAACCCCTTTCCCTCCTCTCATTCACGGTAACACACACACGCACAACACACATAATTCTTTTATTTCTTCCTTCCCTTCCACCTTTCATCTCAAAAAAAAAAAAAAGGAAAAGAAACACACACAAACCCTTCTCCATTTCTTCATCATCTTCCTTCTTTCACTCCACCTTTCCTCCATCACTACCACCAACCCTCCCAAATCTCCAAACATACTAACACCCCTCCATCTAGCATCACACTTTCACCCTAAACTTCAAAAATCCAAAACCTCATTCTTAGAGGCCTTCAAATCCGTGGCTATATCTTTAAGGAGGGGAAGAGATGTTGCTCACCCTTACCTCTTTTGGGAGCTTTAAGGATTCCTATTTCTCTAGTCTTTAAGTTGTGGTAGGGGTTTCTATGTTTCTCTTTTTGTTTTTTAAAACTTTAAAGCTATAATGCTTATGATTGATATGAATATTGTTGGGTTATTGTAACTCTTGATAAATGTTAAAAATAAATCCTATGATTGATATATAAATAATATTGGAATGTTGTTGGAAAATAATCCTTGGTTTCCCCTCCCCATGATAGATTCTAAGGTTTGGGGGCCATTTTACATTGTGCTTTGGTTGAGTTTTGGGTGGGATTATGAGGAAATTTGAATATTGAATGTATATATATACCTTTGTTTTTTATGCATGAGAGCTTGAAAATATAGTTTTAAGTGGGGGTGTTTAGAGATGTGAAGTATTTGCACGAAAATTGAGTAAATATGTATATGCATGTTATGTGTTTGATAAAATTTCTAAATAAAAGTAAAGGATGTTTGGGTTGAGTTTTTGCATATTTGTTAGATGGATAGTTAGTTTGATGCAAAACTAATGTTTACAAAAGTATAAATATATGTTAATGAGGTAATCTTGGAAGTTATATGCATAAACATGTAAATTCGGTTCCACTTTACCATGTTTTTGTGATCCTTTGGATGGATTTTTATAAAAATTAAGTATTTGATATATATATATATATATATATATATATGTAATCCCTTGTTTTTAATGCACAAAAACTTAGAAATATGACTTTTGATGGTGTTTTGGGTGATAAGCAACCTCATGCACGAAAATTGCTCATTATTCATGCTATTTGTTTGATTAAATGTCTAAATAAAACTAAGAATTGGTTTATGTTGTGTTCTCTTTTATGAATCTATAATTCTTGAGTAATTAAGCTCTAGTTAAGACAATATTTCTTTTGTTGGAAGTGAAAAGGGAAGTTTGGATGAGTTTTGATTTATTATATTGTAGCATTTTAGTCTTGACATAATGGATGATTAGTTACTAATGTTTATGTTTACCTGTTGAGTTGTTGTTGTGATTTTTTTTTTTTAAGAAAAGGATTTTACAATTCATTATTGGAACTTATGCTTGCATCACTTATGAGGAAAATAATGACTTGAGGAAGAGGGAAAAGAGAAAAAACTACGGAATAAGGAATCAGAATTAAGATATAAAGATTAAGGGTCGACTTATGTCGACAAATAGAGTGCTGACACTGAATCATTTTGAGGATTAGTGACGATTGGGCATTGATTTTCTTTATAAGTGCACATGAGGGTTTCATGTTGGTTCGCATTAAGGAACTGGTGATGACCAGTTAAGCATGAATTCATAGCTTTTAAAGTATCCAAACCAAAATCAAATGAGAAAAGAACAACGAGGTCAATAGGAACAAATAGAAATATGAAGGTTACGAGGTAGATAGGACCAAAAAAAAGACCTTATGTATGATGTTTTTGATGTCTCGCATTAGGATAGCCATTCTGCATGCTTGTGACATTTATTGAATAAGCCTAGTCCTTTTTCCATGTAAGCATGTCTCTTTAATTATAGTAGTAAAGTTTTTTCATGCATGTATATACATCTCATACCAAGGCCATACTAAAAGACACTTCTACCTTGGTAAAGAATGATTGCGAATCCAAAAATTGAACCTTATGATTGTATAGTAATGATTTCAAAGGAAACCAAGGTAGACTAGAGATGATTATGATGTCACGTTAATTGCATATGTCCCGAGATTTCAATTGATTTCTCATCCCTTTCCCTTTTTCCATATCATTTTAGATGAGGTAGACCCTGATATAGAAACTTAGCTGCAGAGTACTGTTGCTTTTGCTTTGCTTGAAGATTGCATTATATCACTTCATGTCATTTGATATTTTGAAATCTTTGAGTTATTTTGCTCTATGCTTATGGAATTATGTCATTTTTATTTATTTATTTTGGAGTTGATGCTTGGATCTTTCTTTTGTATTTGGGTTATGAGACCTTTTATTCCTTCTATGTTTTGTATTTTGTGGCTTGAGGCCATGATTTAGTATATTCTTAGTTATTTTGACACATGAGGCCACTTATCTTCTAATATTACATTAATACATTTTATATTGTGGATTGAGTGGCACTGCATGTCTCATGATAATGATATGTAAGATGTTGGAATATTGTATTTGAACAACAGGTTGAGTTGTGGATGATTGATTATTCTATTTATGATTTTCTTCTTATAGAAGCACGGTATCTATGTCGTTACCATGCCAAATTTTCGTTAGAATTTTTAATTAGCAACGTTTATGTCTAATATTGAAAAGCTCATGAAATAGGGCGTGATTCCTTGGTATTAATTTTTATGTGACTCGAGCACATAGAAATGAGTATTAGGGAGTTACAAAATGATCATTGAAAATAATTATAAACTTTTTACAATAATTATTAAAGGTTAACAAAAAGTTTACAAGTATTTTCAATGGCTATTTTATATTAAATTTATATTTTATGATAATGAATTTTATTGAAATTTTCATTGCTGAAAATATTCTTTTTCTTGTAGTGCACCATTTTATCAAATACTCTCTCTCTCTATTAAATAATTATAACTCACGTTTACTTTCTCTCTCCAATTTCACATTCTCTCTCATAGGAGTAATAGGCATAAAATAATTAATGATTAATTGAAATGTAAAAATAATTTATATTTAAAAAAAATGACTTATATTTTAAAATAGTGTGAGTATGATTCTTCCCTAAAATGTATTTGTTTCTAAAATGAGAAAAAGAAGTGCATTTACTTTTATTTCAATACATGGAATTGTTTTCTTTTTTCACTTTTATTTTAATAAACACATTATTTTTCATTTATTCTTTTTTAAAGGCATAATGTTGACTTTGAAAAATCTTGTAACCTTTCTTTAAAATTAATATATACTTTTATAGGGAGTGGTTATTATCACTCCTAAATGTCTATTACCACTCCTATTTTAGTGATTTTTATTTGATTTTTCCAAAATACCTTTTTTACTTTTCTTTATCAAATAAAATAATAGTTTAACATTAATTAGTTGTATCATCACTTATAAATTTATCTAAATTTGTTATGGGTGAATTAACTAATAATTTATTCAATTTTTGGAATTCTAGTTGCTAATCTCGTTAATTTTCTAATTCTTGTAGTAATTACTTAACATTATAATTATTTAAAATTAACTTACGTACATATATATATATATATATATATATATATATATATATATAAGTATTAAATTATTTTATTGAAATATTTTTAATGAAAATATGTAACAATGAACTACTATTTAAAAATAAAATAATAATAACAAGTAAAATGAATAATAATAACAATAATTCCATTACACTCGCTATAAAACAATTTGATACATTAACTTAGTTACATGTTCAATTTTTATTTATGGTTGTTAATTTATTTAGAAATATTAAAATATAATTTATCTATAGAAAATTAATAATTTATCTTTTATAACGTGTGAATGTTGATAATAGTGAGTGATAAAATAAAAAATTTTAACGATTTAATCTTCTTTTGTGACTAGTAAATAATTTAATGTCTTAAATTACTTTAATTGTTAAGAAAAATAAATAAAAATTTTATAGTAGAATTTGATTCGTCACTTGTAATAAATTTTTTTATCTTGTATTTATTGGATAATTATTTAATTTTTTTAATTATGTAAACTCTGCAGGCGTTATTCATCTCTATTTAATATTTTCTTTAAAAAGTGGTTACTGTTACATTATTTAGATAGTTATTAATTCAGAAATTTTTTTAACATTAATAGATAGATTGAAAGTTATTAATACTTATATAGTGTTACAATCCTATAAAAAATTTAGTTATTAATACTTATATCGTGTTGTTATAGTTATTAATACTTATATCGTGTTACAATCCTATAAAAAATTTACTGAGATAAATAACAAAACTTTTAAACAATTATATTAGAATTAATCAAACGTAACTAATAATTACATAATATTATAATATTAATTTATAATGATTTTATTGTTAAATTATTTGTCAATTAAACGTGAAGAAAGAAGGACATTTTAGAGATATCAAATAAAAACCACTAAAATGAGAGTGACAATAGATATTTTGGAGTGCCACTCCCACTTTTATAGATGTTAACTTTTGAACCTTTTTTTTTGTTAATGATATTTTGACACAAAAGTGGTCTATTAACATTTTATAACCATTGGATGTGATGGTGGTTTTACTTATTCTTAATATTCATTACTTTTTTTTTTACTTTTATTTTAATAAACACATTATTATGCATTTATTTTCTTACTTTAAAGACATGTTGACTTGGAAAAGGTTGTAACCTTTCTTTAAAATTAATACTTAATTTTATTTGACTAATTTCAAGCCTATATATAACAAAGATTCATGACAAAATGCAATGTACCAATCGAAAGTATTAGCAGTACAATGTCTCTTTTACCCAAAAGTATTCTCTTACTATGGCTGTTCATGCTGCCACTAGGCAGCAATGCTTATACAGGAAGAACACATGTGTTGATCACAAATTCTTTGGATGGGAATCTGGACCTGACCTTTCATTGCCAATGGAAAGATGATGATCTTGGAGTGCAAAAACTCAAATTAGGCCAAACCTTTGAATTTAGTTTTAGACTTCCAATTTTTCAGACCCCAACGTACCATTGTTCCTTTCAATGGCAAGGTGCAACCCAAAGGTTTGATATATACGATGATGGTAGGGATAGTTCCCGGTGCGAAATATGCGACTGGAAAGTGAAGCAATCTGGACCATGTAGGGTTGTATCTGATGAGGAGGCTGATTGCTATCCCTGGGATTCGTAATTAAGGATTAGAAAATAGTATGTGTTTTGTCCTTCACATACAAAGAATTATATTTTACTTGATGGGATTGAGAACTCAATGCTCTCGCAATTTACCATCTTAATATATAATTATTAATGGAATTATTGGTATTTTGGAAACTTTTTTTAATTAGTTTGTTTCTAGTCTTTTGTCTTCTTTATATTATCGGCTTTATCGCCTTTGGACTATATATATATATATATATATCAAAATTGTTGGAATCCATAATGTGAAGATTTTTTATTTAGCTAGGTATCAAATTTTAAATGAAAACAAGAAAGGATACATGAAGCAGGGAACGATACTTTTAATCCACTTCAAGCTTGTTAACTTTGAAAAATAAATATCCCCTCGATTCCATTGAACTGTTTGTTTAAGTTAATCATGCTTGGATTAAGATAATGCCCCTCTATTGTATGATAGTAGTCATTTTAAAAGAAAGAAAAATGTTTCACACACACACACACACACATATATATATATATATATATATATATATATATATATATATATATATATATATATATATATATATATATATATATTTGTTGTTTTGGGAAGTTCAACAAGAATTAATTGGGATGTTGAAATCCGAAATCTAACTCAATTAAAACCGTTAAATTAATTCAATCCAAACAAAAAAACCGAAACTGAAAAAAATTGGATGAGATTGGTTTTTTGTTTTTTCATGAACCTCTTGAATTGGATCGGCTTGAATTATAAATTTAATTTATTTTTAAAATTGGTTAAATTCAATTCAAACCAAATAATATTATAGCATATATTATTAAATTTATAATTTTATTACAATAAAATTTATCAAATTTTTTTATCTTCATGTATTATTCTGTTTTAAATAATATTTTGTTAATATTAAATTTTTTTACTTTTATTATTTATTTATTCACTTATTATCTTTTATAATATTTTAAAGTTAAAAATGTGTTTTGTTAAAAATCAATCAAACCAATCTAATCAAAATCGATAAAAATTAGATTGGATTTAAAATTTATATTAAGATAATCTAGCCAAAACTACAATAAATTACATTATTGAGATCATATTGATTTTTCATTGAAAATTGATACGAACCATTGACCGTATCTAGAATCAATTTATTTTATACCAACTTTATGTTCGTTTTCTTTAATTGTAGTCCGCTCTCTCCTGGTTATCTTATGCGTTGGTCTATCATAATTCTTTATTAATTAATGTAATTTATTTAATATGATTTTTCAATAAGTCAAAAGATTATTTGGTCTTTTATGATTTTTTTAATTAATAGTGTTAACTAATAATCCCCGTGTCATTATCTTGAATAATATTTACTCTCCCTCCGTTTCACTTCATAGGTTTAAAAAAAACAAAGAAACATTATATACTAAGAAAATAATAAATAAATCTTGATAATAGTATAAAGTTATGTGAGTGGGCAATATTGCCCTTCTAGAAAAACAATTAAGTGAGTAAATACAATTGATTAAAGTAAGTAATACAATTAATTATACCAAGAGTAGTATTGATAAAAAAAAAAAATCAAGTGCTTCCTTTATATAAATGGACAATGTTGGCTTGAGAACCTTTAAATGATGACAAACATAATCATATTTATCTCTAATATATTTGCTAAGAATTATAGGTTTATATTAGAGAGCAAATATCTCTTGTATTCACAGGAGACATCCCTTGTCTTATTTAAAATGCCATGAACCACACTTCAACCAAGATGCAAAATACGAAAATTGGAGGCAAGCAGTAGTGTG
The DNA here is from genome assembly GCA_030441495.1 of Dalbergia oliveri. Classification (NCBI taxonomy): domain Eukaryota; kingdom Viridiplantae; phylum Streptophyta; class Magnoliopsida; order Fabales; family Fabaceae; genus Dalbergia; species Dalbergia oliveri. Next base: position 30,184,122 of record JAMLFY010000005.1, on the reverse strand, counting down.
TCAATAAAAATCATGTTTCAGCAAGCTTATGGGACCCTATAAGTAAGGAAGTCCACATCCCAAAGTACAAGAGAGATGGACAAAGTGTACTCAATAAGATACAAAGTATGGAGCAAGTATGGGGATAATAACAAAAAGATAAAAGCCTTACACCTGCCATGATAGCAAACAACAAAAGAAAAGATGGCAGAAAAGGGGATTGCAGGAAAAAGCATAGTAGAAAAGGCACTGCAAAGGGATTTCAAATGGTCAAACAATTTCTCTAACTTGGCAACATCCTTGCTGAAACATTTCAGCATAAAGAGAAAGAACTTTAAGGTTATCATCCAAAGTGGAAATGCTCTTTCTCCTATGCCTTCAAGCTCGTTCTACTTGCTAGAAAAGGCAACGCAAGGAGTAAAAATAGCAGAAAGAGAGGACAGCGGATGGGTTTTCAAACGGTCAAGACTTTACTCTATCTTGGTAATAACTTTGCTGAAGCATTTCTGCATACAAGAAAGAGCCTCATGGTTTATCATTAAAAATAGAAGTGCTTATCCTCCCATGCTTCCTAGCTCATTCTTCCTCCTGCACAAATGCCACAATGTAGCAAGCATTTCACAGATCTCTCACAGCTCATTGTTGAGATGGCGCCTATATATGCTTCAAGAAGAGCCATCCTCAAACAACCAAGACTCAGGACAAACTTCATATATTTGAGTGTTCTTTGAGAAATATTTGTGAATATTCTATGAAAAGTTAGAGCCTATCATTTAGCTATTTGTCTTGGTGATTCTTTGGAATCTTGAATTTGTTTTTATGAGTGTTTTGTTGGTTTGTCACCAATTTTGATCTGTAAACTTGGAGTCTGGATTTGGATTGGGAAATCAGTGGAACTCTCATCATTATTGGTGAGGACTGAGTAGACTTCACATTGAAGTTGAACCAGGTATAAAATCTCTTGGTGCATTCTCTTCAACTCTACTCTTTTCTATTTACTTTATATCCAACAAGCTTCTAATCTTTGTAACAAATACATCTATATTGCTGACACATTACTTTGAAAAGAAAAACAGCATATAAAATTATGTATCTCAACTTTACTCACAAAACAC